>ML816409.1:64468-86610 GCA_009831015.1 Picea engelmannii | reverse complement strand
AAAGGTATAAGGTTCCCCAGAAGAAGGGGTTCCTCCATTGGTACTCCCAGGATTCGATGCCATTAACACTGACTCGACCTAAGGTCCACTAAGTAAAAGAAACAACATACGCTAATAGAATATAAGAATCACAACCAAGCAAAAAGGACCTTCTCTTTATGACCGTACTAGTTGGTGATGAAATCCAACGTCGCGTGATCAAGTCTAGAAGGGGCGGGGATAGGGTGGAACAGTTACAATGGTGACCTGATTAACGGACTTACGCCTTGGTGCAAACTTCCACGCAGTAATTGTGGATTTACCCTCCAAGGAGTCTGAGTGAGTTTGACCAATGTCTTCTCCAGGTACAGTGAGACTTCCCATCACCGTCACCTTGTGTAAGACCCTAAAGATTATGGCCACTAAGGTTACCAATTCGCAGTCAGCCCCTGGGCGGGAACAATCGACAGTCCGATCCGAACGTACGGGCAAGGTATCGAGCCCGAAATCAATTAAAAGGATTCCATGCTGTAATTGTGTATTTACCTTGAAGCGATCCCCATAATACGATCTGACCACCACAATCAGCTAAACCATGGAGGGTTAGTCCTCGTAGCTCACCCGAATGCGACCTCGTGCGTAACCCCTGTGTGAGAGGGGGATCCTAGGCAGACTTATATGATGATTGGATTTGACTCTCCCTAACTCAGGATGCTACTCTTTTTTTTGGAAAATTTGGAGAGTTATGCTCACAGCCTAATCCAAAGTACTAAGCCTAATCTACTGTTGGTGGAGGATCCTAGAAAAGAAAAATTTCTAAATCATTTTTAATTAGCGTTGATTTTTATAGCTGTTCTTTACTCAAAAAGGGGTGCATGGAAGTGAAACGAATGGAATTATGACTCAATCCAAAAAATGCATCAAAAATGATAATCATTCATTCCTTTTCGATGAACATCTATCTAAGGGAGAGAGAGAGAATTATTTTCACTAACAAGCACTAATAAGGAGTGTCCTCAAACAAGTTTTCTTCAATCAAATTCTGGTGTGATGCTAAAACTTTTGAGATGCCTTCTAACATGCACAATCAATCATCAAGATTCGTTTTATTGTTTGCATATGAATAATGATCAATTCAACAAAATACTTTTGTTTGCTAATTACCTTCTTGGATGAATGAAAATCAAACCAGCACAAGCAAAAGTCATACAAACAATACACCCTCTCATTGTAATCAAAACGAAAAGTGAAAGAAAAGAAACAATCAAAAAGAGAACAAACTTCACACCCAAAAGAAAAAGTTGAAGAACAATGGTCTTGACTAAAATCAAGATGAAGAGATCTGTAGGCCTTTGATGACCTTCACCAGGGTTTTTTACTCAGTTAAACAGAGAGAAAGACAATGCATGGGTCTTGGACTCCAAACAACAGAAAAACTCAATAACAATAGTGAAGGAGGCTACAAAATCCAAATAGTAAGATGTTAGTTCTTCAAAAAGACAGATGTCAAGGCTAGAAGAGAAGAAGCATTGGCTCACAGGGTTACCCAACAGGAGAGACACAGAGGCAAAACCTAGAAAAAGCAATTCTGGAAGGTTTACTGGCCAAAAGGAGGGCTAGCGCTCTGTTGCCAAAGGCAAGGAGCGTTATAGTGCTCTGTGCAAGCCTATTAGGGAGTGCTGGTGCTCTGTTAACATAGGGACAGGGGCGCCAGGTTCAAAAACTCCCAAAAAATGTCAAAAATTCAAAACATTGCAATTCAATTTCGACAATTAGGCTGAGTATGATGGGATAGGGAGACAATCATCTCATGAAACCAATCAAAGGAGGAGTGAACCAGGTCTAAAACAATCAAGGGGTAGAGCTAGGTCAATGAGGAGAAATCAAAACAAGAAGTTTCGATTTGAGGCTATCTCCCTAGTGGAGTCGCCAGTTTGTGTTGTAGGAAAATCTCCCTGCGGACAGGTAGATTGCCTCAAAGAGATTGACCCTAACTCTAAGACATAAAATGCTTAACGTGGACACTGAATTCCTTTCAAATCTATACAAACTAACACACGAGAAGGAAGGAGAAGAGAAGTACCTCTTTATCGACGTTTGTCCCTGCACGCTCCGAGTTGAGCTTTAACCCTTTGCTCCTCGCTGAGTTCTGTAGACAAACAAGATACGACCACTTCCTACTCTATTGATATTATCTTGAAAACTGATCTATCTATCAATGATAAGTTCATGTAACATTAGACACAAACTAGAAAGAAACAGGCCAAGTGTGTCATATTGATGAGAATAACGACAATAGTACTTACAATCGTAGATGCGAATGCGACAGCTTCGTCAAGTTCCCTTCGTCTAACCCTTGCCTGAAAGATACACAACCTGGATAACAACAGCTTCAGTGATCACTCTCCTTTGGATGACTGTGTGTTTCCTATAAGATCATAGGTTTCATGCTAGCAAATCTTCTCCATCAGCTATGTTCCAGTACCACTTATGAGATCATAAGTTTGGTGTGATTCTCCTTTTTCCATCCTCTTTCACCATTATAAAGCTTGCTTATATAGCCTTGGAGAGGCTTCAACCACTTGAGATATCCTTGGGGAAGTTGAGGATTTTCCTCCTTTAGTTGAGGACCTGCCCTAAGATCATGGCTGGACTAGGGAATCAAATCCAACTTCCTTCCAAGAATGAAAATATGCTTCCCCCATTCATCTCAACAACTTAACAACTGCCCAGAATAGGTAGCGCTCCCTCAAAAGGACCATCAGAGAATTGTATCAATCCCTAAGAATCTTAATGGGAGTGCCAACTCCCTAAGGGTGGATAGCGCTCCTTCAGAGGGGGTAGGGGAGCATTATAATGCTCCCTGAAGCCTTATAGGGGAGAACCATCGCTCCCTAGACTGATATAGGGGAGCACTCACCCCTAAAACCTTTGATCAAAAGCTCTCTTCAGGTGTTAAGAGTTCCTTGACTTCAGTTAACCAGTTCTCCTTCTCCAAACCAAGTGTATGAGATGTTTAAAGTGCCTCCTTAGTGTCGTCAGCATGGAAGTATGCTTGAACAATGTTTGTGACACTTATGAACAACTTGCGACACTTGTGAAAGTTGTAAGGAAGATGTGACACTTACGACAATTGAGAGGAATATGCGACACTTATCCAGCTGAGTAAATTTGACGTGTAACACTAGTCTCTCAGGTAGTTACGGGAGTGAACTGCCACCTAGTAGAGTTAACTAGTCAACTAGTCTTCAGTTAACTGACTTAACAGAAAGTAGTGAGGAGTTAACTCAGGGAATCAAGGCTAATGAGCCACTTTGGTGATGATACCAAGGCAAGGTCTAATTATCATGGTGATGATCTCAATGTTGCATGGTGATGATCCCAATGCAACATCTAAACTCAACTCAACTAGTCAAACTGAAGTGTCAACTGAAAGAGAATATTCTCCAGGTGGAATATTCTCCCATAAAATATAGGAGACTGGATAATGAATAATTATGAATAGTAAACAAGGAATAAACTTAGGAAAAAGAAATCCCAGGTGTGTGTGAAATAACTCCAGCACCCCCCCTAAACATGGAAGATTTTAGGGGATAAATTTCGCTCATGGGCTAATTTTCCATGGTTTTTCCAAAAACGAGATTCATTATTTTAAAAATGATTCGCCCAAATTCTATAGGATAAAATTATTTTACCTTTAAAATTGCCAAAATTTTATAAAAACTATATAAAATACTTAGAAATTTGAATATTTTTACAAAAATATCGCCAAACATTTATAGTTGACATATGAACTATTAGTAAGATTCGTCAAGGTTTATACATTTTAAAATACATTTTCATCCTTAAAATCATCCCTACCCCTAAACATCACTATGGTGAAAATAAACATTGGGTCCCGACAACGAGGCCATGTTAGGTACTCAAGTACAAAATATACACTGAAAATAAAGTGATAAAAGAGGGAAAACCTCATGGGAACCCCCCCCCCCCCTCAAGGTACAATGTATGTAAAAAGAAGAACTACAGGTGCTAGGAAACTGTGTCCTTCACTCGAAGATGACCTCGCAGAGAATGGAATTTCTGCTCAGTGAAGATCTTGGTGAAAATGTCTGTCATCTATTCTGTTGAAGGACATAAATGTAAGTCGATGATCCCCTCATGTACTAAGTCCCAAATGTAGTGCATGTGGATCTCAATGTGCTTCATCCATTTCCTTTGAACTAGATCTCTGCATAACTTTAGAGTGCTCTAGTTGTCATACCAGATGACGATTAGCCGATGAAACTAAATGCCCAACTCGGTGAGAAAATGTTGTAGCCAAATATCATGAATAGTTATGTTAGATACCCCTTTGTACTCTTCCTCGGATGAATATAGAGAAATGGCATCTTGCTTCTTTCTCAACCAACAGATAGGCCCAGAACCAAGCTTGAGTGAGTAACTAGATGTGGACTTGTGATCAATTTTATCGCTAGCCCAGTTGGAATCAGTAAAACCAATGAGATATAATGTAGATTCTATTCCATAATGAATCCCAAAGGTGATGGTTCCCTGTACGTATCGAAGGATACGCTTTGTAGCTTTCCAATGTAGCTCATGCGTCTCCTGCATGAAACTGGAAACTACGCCAACTGCATATGAGAGGTCTAGTCTGGAGTGTGTGATATACAACAAGCTCCCCACTAGATATCTATACAGTGTGTTGTCACCCAGTGGAGTCTCCTCGCCATCCTCAAGTTTGACTCCTGATACAAAAGGAGTCGAAGCAGACTTGCAGTCTATCATGTGAAATCTCTCAAGGAGATCTTGTGCATACTTGGATTTAGGCAGTTTGATGCTTGATGCATCCTAACTGATCTCAAGTCCAAGGAATAAGTGTAGTAGACTCATGTCTATCATAAAAAACATGTCATGAAGAATCCTCTTGACTACAGCAATCACTGAAGTCGAGCAATCGGTGATCAACAAATCATCGACATACAAAACTAAAAGTACAAGTGAATCAACCTTTTTGAGCATGTAGACATTCGGGTCTGATTTACAATTTACAAAGTTCTGTGACAACAGGTAGGAGTCCATCTTGGCATACCATGCCCTCAGAACCTACTTGAGTCCATAAAGTGACTTCTTCAGTCGACAGGCCAAAGATGAGTCCTGCATAAATACCTGGGGATGCTCCATGTAGATCTCCTGAAAGAGATCACCATGAATAAATGAATTCTTCACGTCCATATGATGGACTTCCCATCCCTTGGTTGCACCAATAGCAAGTGCCAATCATATGGAATCCATCTTCGCTACTGGAGCGAAGGTCTCATCATAGTCAATACCATGAACCTGCTGAAAGCCTTTGGCGACAAGCCTAGCTTTGTATCTGTTGATCTATCCATCCACTGCACTCTTGGTCCTGTAGACCCATTTTCATCTAACAAGCTTCCTCCCAGAAGGAAGGGGAACCAGATACCAAGTCTAGTTCTTGAGGAGGGAGTTGTACTCCTCCTGCATGGAGGATTCCCAAAAGGGATTTCCAGCAACGTCGCCATAAGACTGTGGATATGAAGACTAAACCAAGAAAATATGCTTGGAAGGAAATGGTTCTGTGGAAGTGAGTGAAACATGAGGCTCCTAGAAATCAGATCGAGTCCTCCTAGTCTCGGTTGGATCACCTACGAGATCCCCTGCATCCTGAAGAGTAGTCTGTGCCCACTTGGGCCTCGGCTCTGGCTCTACAAATGCATCTGGATGATTTGACTCTACATCTAATTGTATTGACTCTGAATCTAAATTTGAAACATATGATTCCTCTGAATCATAACTCTCATGTGAAGAAGAGTCGGCATGTGCATGTTCAACATCTTAGATAGGTGGAAGAGTGAAGGTATCTGCATGCGGATGCTGAGGTACATGCGACACACTTTCCTTGAATTGGACACTACGCTCAATGATGAGTTGGTCTAAGGAAAGATCAATAAGTCGACATCCCTTCACATCATCAGGGTATCCAACAAAAATGCACTCAGTGCTCTGTGGATCAAGTGCCTTTCTCTTTTCAGAGGGAATCCAGACCCATTCACGAGAACCAAAAGTGTGAAAGTGGGTCACTTCCAGTTTGAGGTCGCTCCAAGCCTCGTAGGGGGTCTTGTCCTTGACAGATCTATGGGGAGGTTTG
Organism: Picea engelmannii; assembly: GCA_009831015.1. Lineage (NCBI taxonomy): Eukaryota > Viridiplantae > Streptophyta > Pinopsida > Pinales > Pinaceae > Picea > Picea engelmannii. The sequence continues at coordinate 80,459 of ML816409.1, read as the reverse complement.
TTTTGGATGTATGTTGCACAGTTAAGTGCTTCGACCCATAGTCTCTGTGGTAGTGACTTTGCATGCAACATGCAACATGCCATATCCTTTAGAGATCTGTTTTTCCGCTCAACAACTATGTTTTGTTGCGGAGTGTAGGGAACTGTATGATGCAAATGAATCCCTGCCTCATGGAAAATATCATGGATATCATGATTTACATACTCTCCCCCATTATTAGTTCGAAGGACTTTTATCTTCTTTCCGGACTATGTCTCAACCAAAGCTTTGAAATCTTTGAGGTGTTGAAAGACCTCAGATTTTTTCCTGAGAAAGTAGATCCATGTAAAACGTGAGAAATCATCAACAAAAATGAGAAAAAACCTCGCTTTTCTGATCGATGGATGCAAAAAAGGACCCATGTGGTCACTATGGATCAGATCTAAAGGTGCGGAAGCTCGCTGAGACTTTCCCTTGTTGAATTTCTCTTAAGGGTGTTTTTCGAGAACACATCCCTCACATACTCCCTTGGAGAAATGGATGTCTGGTAGACCATCAACGAATCTATGCTTGCTAAGTTGTTGCATGTATCTAAAATTCAAATGTCCAAACCTTTTGTCCCATATCCTACTACTTTCATCAGCATGAGTAAGCAGTAAAGCAGAATCAAGTTCAATGAATTCAGAAAATGTATACAATCTAGACTAATGATTTACCTCACCGGTTGTAACCCTGGAGTTGGTATGCATGTCATAGATGTCCATGGAATTTGGTGTGAATACGACTCTCTTTCTAGTGCTAGAATTTGTCATCTGATACACGGAGAGAAGGTTGACAGAAATCTTGGGAACATGCAACACATTCTAGAAACTTCCATTGGTGAGTTCAATCCTTCCTTTTCCGGTGACTTCGATAGAAGAGTTGTCCCCCATCATAATGGGAGGACCTTTGCATGCATACAAAGAAGAATATACTACTTCTGAGACATCCATGTGATGTGATACTTCTAAATCTATGATCCAAGCATCAGGAGAGAAGTTGATGGCAATCAAGGCATGGCTAGAATTGCCTTTCTTGGAATTAGGATCTTTTGGCTTCTTCTTCTTTACACCCTCGGGGATGCAATATCCAAGGTTGTTTTTTTTAAGTATCTGAGACATCAGATCTATTTTTTTTTCATGCATGCGGATTCTGAATGGAATCCTTTGTGACATTATGTGCATTTCTCTCCTTTTCTTCCCTTTTCTCCTTTGGATCCGGAGGCATCGGTGAAGGGTTTTTTGTACCCTTCCTTCTTCGTATGTTCATGAGATTTCCACTTATATTTATCTTTCGATTTCTGATATTTGTGGCTGCCATCATGCATAGTGAGTGCATGCATATTTGGGCCTTTGATTGTGCCCATGTTGATGAGCTTGGTTTTCTCTTGTGTCAAGGATTCGATAAAGTCCTCAAGAGAAGGCATCTTCCAGGTGGATCCAGAGGTGAATATGATAGTATGGAATGTATATATGAATACAAAAACTTTAGGACCAATCTTGGAGAGAATGGTGAGAACCATTTGTTTCTCCTCCACCGATTTATCAACCACGCAAGCTTTGAGTTACAATAGTAAATCCTTGAATTTTGTAAAGAAATATTGGATATTGTCTAAGATTTTTGGATCCAATGTGAGCAGCTCCACCTCCAACCATGGATGATTTTAGGGGCTAAATTTCGCTCATGGGCTAATTTTCCATGGTTTTTCCAAAATCGAGATTCGCTATTTTAAAAATTATTCGCCCAAATTCTATAGGATAAAATTATTTTACCTTAAAAATCGCCAAAATTTTATAAAAACTATATAAAATCCTTATATATTTGAATATTTTTACAAAAATACCGCCAAAACTTTATAGTTGGCATATGAAGGATTAGTAAGATTCGCCAAGGTTTCTACATTTTCAAAAAAAATTCCATCCTTAAAATCATCCATGCCTCCAACATGTGTACCCTCATCTCATCCTGTTTTCAAAAGAGACCTTCCAAGATTTTCAAGGCTTCATTGGGAGTCTTACAAGAATATATGTGAAAAAGGAGATCGAGAGGGATAAGACTACAAATTGTTCCAAGTGCCTCATCCATGCGATTTAAGTACTTTGATTTTTCTATGGCTGATGTCGGCTCTGTATCTATATTCATGGTTAACCTATACAACCCTCTGGATCGAATATGTATGGATATTTTCTCCATCCATGCAAAATAGTTGTAAGGTGTAAGAATGAATTCTTTTTGGAATTCCATCTTTCCGCTGTCTTCGATCTTTTGTACCTGCAAAATATTTTGGTGTAGCTTTTTCTTAGCAGTCTTTCATCTCTGATACCATGTAAATGTGTTGAAACTACACATAATAGATCTATCTAAACAATAATACACACATTTGCATAGATAATTGGAGAAGGAAGAAGAATGAGAGAAAGAATGGAAGAATTCTCATTAACTATTGTGAATAATGAATAATTTACACATGATATACTCTATATAACTCGATGAGTTCGAATTGAGGTGAACCAATGCACCATAGTGGTGTTCTAGAGTGATCTGGACACACACCAGTAGTTACAGGAGTGAGCTGGCATCTATTCTAGTCTCTCAGGCAGTTACGGGAGTGAACTACCACCAGTTGAGTTAACTAGTCAACTAGTCTCCAGTGAATTGATTGAACAGATAATATTGAGGAGTTAACTTAGGGAATCAAGGCTAATGTGCCACTTTGGTGATGATACCAAGGAAAGTTATAATTAGCATGGTCATGATCCCAATGCAACATCTAAACTCAACTCAACTAGTCAAACTGAAGTGTCAACTGAAAGAGAATATTCTCCAGGTGGAATATTCTCCCCTAAAATATAGGAGACTGGATAATGACTAATTATGAATAATAAACAAGGAATAAACTTAGGAAAAATAAATCCTAGGTTTGTGTGAAGTAACTCCAATAAAATACCCTTCAGTTGTTGACCCAATACAACAACATGAAGAGATCAACCGACGAAACAGTGCAGGAGTTTTCAGCCAGATTCATGAAGGTCTATAATGTAATTCCTGCTTAGGTAAACCCCCCCCAAAGATGCTCAACTCATGCATGTTGATTCTTTTGAAAGTGAATTTTCTTTATTATTAAGAGAATGAAGATATACCACATTGGATGATATGATGATCGATGCCATAGAGGTCGAAGTGAACCTAATGGCTTCAGGGAAGATGAAAACTAACTCTGGCAGGGACACAAACAAAACTCAGGATAAAGCACAACCTTCAACATCATAAACATCAAAGGAAAGGTTTGAGGCAATGATGAGAAACATGAAAAGAATGATGGAAAGAATGGCTCTGGGTAACAGAGATAACCCCAGAGAACATGTTGATGGTCCACCCAAAAATCCAAGGATACCAACAATCCCATAGATTAGACAAAGAGAGAAGAGGAATCAAGGGAACCAAGCAAATCAAGCAGATCAAGAAAATCAGGGAAATCAAGGAAATCAAGGAGATCAACAAATAAGGACTCCCTTTCAAAATAATTATATAGATGAAACTTATGATGGATATTTTGAAGACAACATGAACTGCCATGATGATAAAGAAACATAATTGTTTTTTACTAAAGAAGACCATGACCAGTTCATGGATGCAAGTGATATATTTTTGCAAGATGAAGAGGAAACAATATTAGTAGAAATGGACGATTACAAGATAGGATTGCAAAACGCCATCATGCAATTCCAAAGAAAATATAACCTTCAAAATCAAAAGGTACCTCCAAACCCTCCAAAGGGAAATCCCACCAAAGAAGCTCAGAGTAACATACCTTCTACAAGTCATCCCAAAAATATTCTGTTGCAAAAGGCTTAGCTGCAAAAGACTCTGTTGTAAAGGGTACTGTAGAAAAAGGGAAGAAGAAAGAAGAACCTCAGAAGAAATTATTGGAAGGAAAGAAACGGTCACCAAAGAGGTAGAGAAGACTTCATCCTCTTTTAATTTTGAAAGTGAGATGGCTAAGATCAAAATTTATGTACCATTTAATGAATTAATCAAGAATAGTGAGTACAAAAATCAGATCATCAAGATGCTTAAGATGGGGAAAAACTATGATACCCTGAACATACAATATGATCACCCAGCCATCTTATTTGGACCAAGAGTAGAAGAAATCCATGAAAATGAAGAAGTGACTCCTTTTTATGTCAGTTTGAAAATACATGACATGAATTTGCACAATTCTATGTTGGATTCAGGAGAATCTCACAACCTAATTCCCAAAGTGGTCATGGACCAATTGGGTCTCGATGTCACAAGACCTTATAAATATATGTTCTCTTTCGATTCAAGAAAGGTGAAATGCCTTGGCCTGATCAAAGATGTGGTGGTGTCTTTGGCACAAATCCCAGCAAATAATATGGTGATGGACGTAGTGATCGTTGATATCCCTCCAAAATTTGGTATGTTGTTGTCCAGGTCATGGGTTGCAAAATTAAAAGGAACCCTCCAGATGGACATGTCATATGCCACTATTCCTGTCTTTGGTCAATACAAAATATTGTATCGAGAGGTTTTTCTTAAATACATGGTCAACAACAAATCACAGCCTAGCAATCATCCTATCTATTAAGTGGAAACTGAATTGAGGTGTTCTATTTTCTTCAATGACCTATGCTCCGAAGAAGAGGAAACAAATATCATTATGGCTGACAAAGACAAGCCTGACCAACATATAGAATAATTTTCATAGCAACAAGATGATGTGGAGGATCAGATATGGAAAATGAATTTCGATGGGGCTGCATGCAGAGAAGGAGCCGGAGTTCACGTATGGATCAATCATCCCAAAGGAGACTCCAAATTATGTTCTTATAAGCTTGTGTTTGAATGCATGAATAACATGGATGAATATAAATAATTAATATTGGGGTTGAAAGTTTTCGAAGAATTGGGTGCCAAAAGAATTGTTGTACATGGAGACTCTGAGCTAATTATAAATCAAATCAAAGGCATATACCAAGCAAAACATCCTAGATTGAGGGCTTATAGAAATCTGGTAACAGACCTCCTTTAGAAGTTTCCAGAATGTAATCTTTCAGTAATTCTAAGAGAACAAAATCAGGTTGTTGATGCCTTGGCTACTTCAGCAGCAATTTTCAGAGTTCCAATTTTCCCTTAAAAAATCTACAAGGTTGAGGTCAAGTACAGGCCAACAGTACCAGATAATATGAAGCACTGACAAGTTTCTGAGGATGACAAATAGATAGAAAGCTTCCTCAAAATGGAGAATGAGTTCGATAATTTAAACATTGATGATGAATATTGTGATGATGAGGTGGATGCAACTGCTTTTACAAAGGAAGGGTATTTTTACAATCATATTGTAGGCAGAGATATCATTCATCTAAATAAAAACATAATTCCCAAAGGTCTGGTCCCCTTGGAGAAACTGTTCAATAATAATGATGTGGCCAGAAGTCCAAAGATTATAGTAAATGAAGGGGATGTGGAATATTGCAATATTGGGACTCCAAAAGATCAAAAAATCATCAAGTTGTCCAAAAATCTCAGCCTTGAACTCAAGGAAAGGTATGTCAAATTAATGAAAGAGTTCACTAATGTTTTTTCTTGGAGTTATGATGAGCTGAAATTTTATGATACCAGTATAATCCAGCATGTTATCCCAATAAAGGAATACCACAACCCATTCAAACAAAAATTGAGAAGGATAAATCCTTTACTGTTTCCTTTGATAGAGAAAGAAGTCAAGAAACTATTTGAAGCCAAAATCATAGTTTCCCTAAGGTTTTCCAAATGGGTGGAAAATCTGGTGCCAATTAGAAAAAAGAGTTGATAAATCAGGTTGTGTGTGGATTTTAGAGTATCTCTTAAGGACAACTACCCATTTCCCAAAATGGATCATATTTTATAGAAGGTGGTGGGCTCTCAAAAGATGTCAATATTAGATGGCTTCTCGAGATACAATCAGATTATGGTGCACCCTGACGATCAAGAGAAGACAATGTTTACCACACCATGGGGAACATTCATGTATGCCAAAATGTCATTTGGGATTATGAATTCAGGGGAAACGTTTCAAAGAGCTATGGACATGGACTTTTTTGATGAGAAAGACAAATTCATTGTTATATACCTGGATGGAATCACTATGTATTCCACCTCAAATGAGGAACATCTCAAACATCTCAGAAGGGCATTTCAAAAATGTAGAAAGTTTGGGATCTCATTAAATCCCAAGAAGTCAAATTTCGCCATGAAATAAGGAAAGTTGTTGGGACACATTATTTCAAAATAAGGGATAAAGGTAGACCCCGACAGAGTGGAGGGAATCCTAAAAATTGGCATACCTAGAAGTAAAAAGGAAGTACAATATTTCCTAGGCAAAGTGAACTTTCTAAAGAGATTCATCCCTAATTTCGCTGAAATCATAAAACATATTACCAACATTCTCAAGAAGGGAAATAAAATAAAGTGGATTCCTGAGGCTAGAAAATATTTTGAAGACATCAAGGTGGCATTGACAAAGGATCCTGTACTAGATAGTCCTAATTTTGAGAAAGATTTCATATTATTCTATTTTTCCTCAGAACACACAATTACAGGTGTGCTACTCCAAAAAGATGACCAGAATTTTGAGAAGCCAATAGCATACTACAGTAATACGTTGAGGGATGCTCCTTTGAAATATGAAATCATGGAGAAGAAATCATATGCTTTAGTCAGGGCATTGACAGAATTCAGAGTGAACATCCTACATTCCCATACTACTTCTTATGTTCCCAGTAGCTCAGTGAAAGAAATATTAACATAGCCCGATCCTGAAGGAAAGAGGGGCAAATGGATAGCAGTTCTATTAGAATATGACCTGGAGATTAAACCCACCAAGTTGATCAAAGGACAGGGGCTTGCTAAGATGATTACACAAACAAATTATGAACTCTTGGGAATAAAATTCATTGCAGATTTGTCAGACAGTACAAAAGAAGAAGAAAAGGCGACTCCACAAATATCCCATAAATTTCTTGACTCTACATGGTATGCAGATATCATCTTTGTGTTAAAAAAATTGCAAGCTCCTCCAGAATTCAGTAAAACAAAATCCAGATTCAGTGAATGAATTGATATATGGAAAGATCCAGGAAGGATTTTATTGAGTTGTTTGATAGAAGAAGAAGTAGAGAAAACCATCATAGAGTTCCATAAAGGTGACAGTGGAGGTCATCATTATTGGAAGACAATTGTGCATAAAATTCTGATGGCTGGATTTTATTGGCCTAGAATTTTTCTCGATTTTTATAAAGAGGTTTCAAAGTGCCATGAATGTCAAATCTTTGATGGGAAAGGAAAATTGCAGTTTCTGACTTTAAAACCCATTTAAGTGGAAGCTCCTTTCAGATAGTGGGGCCTTGATTTTATAGGGGAGATACATCCACAATCCTCAACTCAACATAAATGGATCTTGACAGAAACAAATTATTTCACTAAGTGGATTGAGGCATTTCCCACCAAGCAGGTGACATATGATGTTATCATTCGATTCTTAGAAGTTAATATTCTATCCAGATTTGGATGCCCAATCAATATTATAACAGACAATGCAACAACTTTCAAATCCAAGAAAATAGAAAAATTCTGCAGTGATTACAATATCACCCTTGGTCATTCTACATCATACTACCCTTAATAGAATGGATTGGCCGAGTCTTCGAATAAAATCTTAGTCAAAATCATCAAAAAATTGTTGCAATAGAATAAAAAATCATGGCACAAAAATCTCATCCATGCACTATGGGATGACAGAATATCCCCTAAACAGTCCATAGCAACATTCCCTTTCCAGATTGTTTATGGCACTAAAGCATTTTTTCCTACTACATTGGGGTTGCATGTAATGAGACTGTTGCAGTAACAAGATGCAGAGATAGACGCCACATGAAGAAGGGTGGATGAACTCATCGGTGTACAACAAACCAAAGAAAAGGCTTTCCATAATGCCCAGCTGCACCAAGACAAGATCAAAGAGGATTTCAACAGACATACCAAGGTGGATGACTTCGAACCATGAGACTGGGTACTAAAATGGGATGTCAGAAACACAGATAAGGGAAAACATGGGAAATTTGATCACCTGTGGCTGGGCCCATTCAAAATTGCAACATGCAGTGGGAGCAATGCCTACTTGTTACAGGAGAGTAATGGAGATATCATTGGAGGAGGGCCTATGAATGGAAGGTTCCTGAAGCATTATATCGTTTAAACATCATCACCCCTTTCATTCATTGTACATAATCATTTTGTGTTTTTATTTTCGCATGAAGAAGTTGGAATAAAAGAAGCATAGTTGAAGCTCGAGGTGAAGGCCCTGGGCTATGTTGGGTCGATTTTGAGTTTTTGAATAAAGACCAATATATTCATATTTCACGAATAACCCACATCCCAATGGGTAGACACTTAGTCTATAGTTCTTTGCTACCTTGTAGGGAGGATAACATCCCCAGTTGGAGCCTATGTTATCACTATAAAAATTTTCAGATAGGATCCAAGTCTCAGATATTTAGAGTAGAGATACATCGCTATGGAAGCATGATAGTTTGGAGGATAAGGTCACATATGGTGGCATATGGATATATATAGAGAAGGAACGAAAGGTGGAGCTTGGAAAACCATAGATCTTGAAGCGGACTAGATCAACGGCCGAGACCCATATCGAGCGGTGAAATAGCGCGGGGTTTAATTATGTGAGAGAGGGTCGAGGAACATACCATGGTTTTGTTTCATGGATGCGTGGCACCACTAGAAGTACATAAGGGAAAAAATTGGTCTACCCAAAACCGTTTTCTCCAACCCCCGATATTGAAAGTTGATGAGACCCAAAAAACCGTAGATCTTGGAGCGAACCATATCGACAACTGAGACACATATCGGGAGTTGAAGTAGCGCGGAGGATAATTTTTCTAAGGAGGGTCGGGGAAAATACCATCATTTCATTTCTTGGATGTGTGGCCCCATCAAAGGCACATCGGGGCGAAAATAAGTCTACTCAAAACCATTTTCTCCAACCCCTGATATCGAAATTTGATGAGACCCAACAGACCGTAGATCTTGGAGTGGCCCAGATCGATGGTCGAGACACATATCAGGCATTGAAGTAGCATGGAGGATAATTGTTCGAAGGCAGGCCAGGGAAAAGACCATAGTTTCATTTCTTGGATGTGTGGCACCATCAGAGGCACATTGGGGTGAAAAGTGTTCTACTCAAAAACGTTTTCTCAAATCCTCGATATCAAAAAACATGTATAAAAGGAGGGTCTTGGGTCATTATTCTATAATATTTCAAAGCACTCGAACGTTTGAAAAGTGGCGCAAACCCCCCATTCGAAATTAAATCTCAACGATGAACTAGTTCCACACATTCTCCATCGAGTTATAGGTATTTTTCATCATGGCCACCAACCCTGTCATTTCATCCATAAAAGAGAAAGACTTCACCTCTAAAGAATAATCCCTAATTGACAGGGAATCTGATGTATTTGACACATAATTAACAGTTTCACCCGTTTCCTTGTCCAAATCCAATTTACTAGACAATGTTGGAAAATAGATATCTTTCCTCGGAGTGGCCCAAGATTCCTATTGAAGGGTCTTAAATCCATTGATTCAACAGTAGGAACCAAACCCACCATCGAGGCCCCAATTAGACTTTGCAGTGTTTAAAGATGGAATGGTTCTCCAGATTTTGCGATACGGCCAAATTATCGATGGGCTTTGTGTTTTCTTGTGAAGGATCCTCCTTCAGTTAGGAATATTCTCTTTTGTATTTTCTCTTGGGTGGGAATGGTATGAGATATGTAATCCAATATAAACCAACTTGACAAAAACATGATTAAGTTTTAACTACTGGGGAAGAGGCCAAGCTTGGGATAACCCTCTACTTAAACATGCAGACAATGATTCTATACCATAGGCATAGTACTAATACATTATCCATGTGAGCATCCAATTACTGTCTAAGAAACTAATTATCAGAAAGAAATCACATATATAAGATAATGGCAAGAAAAATAATTCATCTACCATAACCATTCATCACATAATAACACAACGATTCATTTTCATCATTAAAGCCAAGAACATTAAAACATTGCACCAGATAACTTGACAACATAATTAATTGCTCTTACTCATTACTGCATCGTTCATGAAACAGGATAGGAAGTAGTTCTTCTTCAAGTACAATCACATGAATTTGATGAAAACAGTTTGTCTTTGGTCCAGAAGGACTTCTCAATTCATAGCAGCTTCAAAATAATTCTTAACAACAAGAAAGAAAGAGTTCTTACAACAACCATCGACCCCTCACTAATTGGTCGATGTATTTATTTATAATATAAAGTTTAACTAAAATTAATGGCTAAGTGTATTTTAAGCAAAACAAAAATCGCCACATGGCGTCATCTTCTAACAGTGTCTTTAATAGTCAACCTGAGATATCTCTTGAAAAGGGTGAGTTCTCTCGTATTTGTACCAACTGATAAATAGTTCTTCACAATTTTGGGCCCATGGAAATATGTGTTTTTCCATCGGAGCCACATATATTCCCCTGATGTCCACTGCATGCGCCCGATACTTTACTATACTAGAGTCTAATTGCTACAGCATGGTTCGGTCTCTGATTGGATGTTTTGCTAATCGTTTCACTTGCCCTGGTCTTGCGTTATTAATCTTTGTGAGCTCTTCGGTCCATAGTGAATCGTGTTTGGCATGCTACTCTACTATGTCGCTCAGGTCAACAAAGTTGTCGGGGGTACCGAACTCGGGAACTCCTTTATCTTTCATTACTTTATTAATTTTCTCCCAGTGCTTCTTTCATCTGATCCACTGCTCTTGCATTTCTCAATGTAGGTCCCAAGACATCTTAGCCCAGTACTCGGTTGACATCTTCATATGATTAAGACTACTTTTTCCAACCGTCTGAATTCCATGTTCTTCCTTGTCTGGACCTTACTAGACTGCCTTAATGTACTCGAGTCTTTCTACCTCTTGTTGCGCCCTTTCATACCATTCCTCCATATCCTTGCATGTTGCAAGTTCCATGAGAGTGTCGTCCTGGAACTCAACTATTTTTGCAGTTAATAGGTGTCATTCTTTCTTGAATTCATTGTAAAATTCTTCGAACTCACCTTTTAGGTACACGATAGTCTGTGTGGTGCCTTTATAGTATCCAGCCAGGTGACGCAAGTGCTCGAGCTCCTTTAGGGAAGTGGCTAATTCCTTTTCATCTCTCTTGGCTCTATCTAGGGTAGAATCCGAGAGTTCCTTTCCCATGCCGAGAAGTTCATACGTCCAGGCATCTGTTGTGTTGATCAAGTTCTCCTTTATAGTAACCAAGATGGAGTGATCCAACATGATCCTTATTCTCTTTGTCATCCTTTGCATGATGGCATTTCTATTTTGATCGTAGGAGATGGCATAGATATCTTCTACCTCGTCTACCAGTTCTGGTATCTGTTGATCACCCCATGTGAGTGTGTTTCCCAGGCTGTCAGTGGTGTATACTCATTCAATATTGGGTTCTTAAACTTCCTCTTTGTGCCTCGTAGGAATGACCTCTACTTGTCGCTCATCAGGGATTTGAGTATTGGGCATAATAAAGACGTTGGGTACATACTCGTTACTTACTTTCACGTTGGCTGTAGAATCACTGATTTCCTTTTGTGGGGATTCTTTCTTTGGCTCCTCTGGTTCGAGCTTGTCCTTCAGACCTACTTCGGTCTCTGATGTATTGGGTCCCTTTGTTTTGAGGCCACTTTTGGCTTCTGTTTCCTTTGGCGGGACCCCTTTTGTTTGAACTTCAGGCTTTGAGGAAGAAGTCTTCTCAGAACCCTTTTCCTCTTGGACACGTACAAGGGTGTCGTGAGATGACTCTAGGCTCTCATCGTCATTATATATATTTATAAGCTTGCTCAGAGGATTAAGCATGTGTGTTCCTACTGACACCCTACCTGTATCTGGTTGAGTTGTCCCGCCTACCAATAGCCTTACTTGTGATGCAATGAATTCTGAGCCATCTGATCCATTGATGTTACCAAGGTTTATGAAATTGGGGTCACCTGGATCTGTAGGGAATCCTTATCAGATATCAGTTGGAACCCTAGGTGTTATGATGAGGTCTGGGTTATCCTGCATCTTCTTCAATAGCAGTTGGGCATGCTGCCACATAAGTCCCCACGTCCCTTGTTCAACTTGAACCTCAGGGGAATCCCCGAATCGTACTAGAGATTCCTAATAAACTTATGCCACTCTGATAGCTTCTTGGGGGTCACCCACCGCTTTTCCCAGTTCCGATGCTATCGTTCCTTCTCAGGTCCTAAGAATTGCTTGCTCCAAGGATGTTGCCTATTCTTCCCAACTCATGGCCTTGAACTGGGTTGTTCTAGGATCAACCATCCTTGCTGCCACCTCATCCCAGTCTTGATCGTTTTCGATGAAAATTTCATCTTCAAACCAGTAATGGGCATAGGACCAACATGATGATACCTATGATGCATGTCTTAGGACCAGACCTTTGGGATCGTGCTTGCAAAAATGACCAATTTGGAACCGAAATTCCAATTGAATTAGATCTTCTTGCTTAGCATGCATGGTGTCTTTGACCATGTAGAAGCCAATGTGAAACCCATAAGGTATGAAAGCCCGCTTATTTTCCTTTAGTAAAGTGGCGTTATAACATTGTAGAATGGTCTAATAGCAAATTTCCCCTAACACTAGTCGGTTGGGGACATATATAGGTAAAAAATGGGGTGCCCTTGTGGTGCTGAAAACCCTGATGTAGGTTTCACGCTCATCTAGATACCAGTGCCCTACTTTCGATATAACCTTTTTTGCTTCATCCGACAGCCTTGGGCACTCTTTCTTGAATAATAAAAAATAAATGCGTGCAATAAACTGGTCACAGATGAGAGAATAGGATTTATTGTACTTGTTTTACAATAGAATGTTGAAGTATACATGGACCAGGAGCTCAGAGGAGTGTCAGTTTAGGTTCATTCGAGAGAAAACGTTCCTGGCCCAGATGACGTCTAGTAGATACAAATCCATGTAGAAGGAGAGGGTTTCTCCCTCTTTCGGCGTCTGGGCTTGTCGTATGCAAGTGCTCAGTTGTTTGGAGATGATGGAACCCCAATTGAATATCATGGATGAAATGGGTACCATATAAGCTAGAGGCATCCAAGCCTCTGAAAACCAGGAGCAATGTTTCTCCCCATGCAATTGCAGAGAAGAGACATCAAGTATATGTATGGTTCCTTTAGATTGGCCATTGTATACCAACCAGAAGTCCTGTTCATGAATTTTTTGTCTTCCCTCCACCACAATCCCATGATTTTTCTGGCATCGTGTGCTTCATAGAAACTTACAATGAAATTGGTGCTTAGCTTCTCCTCTGGCTCCCTAAGCTTGTAGTAACTCTGAACCTTTGATGGCAAGAAAACCCCAACACACTCGTTGTTATCGTCATTAATCAAAAAAATTTGTGCATCAATGTGGTCAATGAGCCACTTTAGGAGCTCAATGTAAGGAAACTCCAGAGTCCGACTTGCCACCATGTATAGATATGCCCTACAGATATTTGGAAGGACATCATCATCGAGTCTTCTTGTATTAGGATCATTGTTCGGGGTATACTCGAGGGGTTATTCCTTCTTGATTTTCTTAAACAATTCTTCCCAGCGAGGGAATGGTGTTTTGGTCCCAATGTTTGCCTCTATGTCTCTGAAGGCCGGGGGCTAGAAGAAGACCTTCTTGGTGGCCATCTTAATGATGGGCACCCGTTTTGGAGAGAATTGTAATTTCCTTGCAACTATTGGGGAGGAGCCCTCTCTTGTTTCTGGTTCTTACAACTTTGGCGCTCTTGGGGATTTCTTGGTGGTGGGTTTCTTTGGAGGCATTTTTCTTGTAATTTAAACGGTCTTTTAAGCATGTGTACATAGTAGTGTTGGGTTCAAACATATGAAATGAAGCCGAAAAAAATACCATAAGCCCATAGATACCTATAATGCTCGCTACGATTGTTGTTTAATACTTACTGACCATTGGGAGCCTTCTATGGATTGTTAGCCTTGCTCTTCTATGTGTTCTGATCTCCTTGTCATGTAGAATAGGATCATATAAAATGACTTAAGAGAATATAACAGGAGAAATCCTATCAATCATATCAATCAGTTAATACAAGTAATGAATGCAATTCAAAACAAACTGCCTTCATATTTATGCAAATAAATTCTAACTGGTTGACAGTGGAGGCGCAGAGGGAGATGCATTGTATCGGTGAGCTTAAAAGGTCCTTGTTTATTTGCGCACGGAAAATCAACCAATGCACGATCCACAAATTAACAAACAATTTAAATGCGTTGTACCTAACCTATATAAGGGATAAAACGTCTCATCATGTTGCGTCTCTTTGGTGTATAGATCGGGGATTGGCTACTATCCTTGCGTATATTTCCATTGATATACTTTTGGCGAACACTTCCGATGTCGATGGTATCGGGGGTCGATGATCGTTGAAATTTTAAGAGCGTAGCTTCTTGGTAGGTTACCATATTTGTAATTTTCCGACGCCGAGAACGTTTTGGGGGTCGCCGATCGATGATATTATTCCTGTACTCGTGTGACGCTTACTCTTTCATTTTTCTTCCGAAGCCAAACAGATCGGTCTTCGGAAATATCTTCAGTGGAGTTTATTCACGGGGACGAGAAAACCTCCTTTTTTCAACGCCAATGAAGATCGACGCTCGAATATTTTGAACTTCTCAAGCGATTTTTGTCACTTTTAATCTTTCCTAATGCCGAATTTCCTGAGCATGTTGGGGAAAACTTTAGACTGTCAATTTCTTAAGTAGTTTTTAAGTCCCTTTTAAAGTTAATATGATTCTTTATACGTTCAAGCAGACTTTAAATAATTCAAATATGAAAACATAAAATATAAGCATAGGCAGTAGTTTCATACTGAAGTGGAAACATATAGTGTAAAAAATCAAGTGGTACCCAAAAAGTATAAATGGACATAGAATTTTTAGGGTGTGTTGAGTGCTCAACAAATGGAGATTCACTGGGCGAAAGCAAAATCTTTGTTCCTCCTCCAAGGCCCGGCTGATACGGAAGTTGTTGGAGAATATTAAATGGTCTTAAATCAGAAACTCTTAACCTTTGCATTTGAAGTTCTTCAATTAATTCTTTCGGGTCTACCTGTGGGGTTTTAACCCTTTTCTTCCTTCCTTTCCTTTGACGCTGACTCATGTCCCCCTTTTACAAAAGTTTAGAAAAGTAGTCACCATCATGAAGCTTTAATTACCTCTACTTACCTGCTTTGGTGTCGCTCCGCTACCAGTGAGTGTCCATAACCCCGATAGAGTCACCTTGACATCACAGACCTTGCTCCACTGCCAGTGAGCATCCATAGCCCTGACATAGATATTTTCATACCCTCTCTTACTGTTCACTCTTTTTATAATATCAATTTCATTTCGGCATGATGCCCTGAGTGAGTGAGGGAGGAGGATGTCTGTTTATTTGCAAAGTGAGATGGTTAAGGTGGATCCTTCACTAGCTCCGTCTTTTGGGTTCATGTAGTCCTTTCCATCTTTCCTTATTTCCCTTCTTGCCGAACCACAAAATAGAAACTTTTGGCATTTCTCTGAAATTGTTCATTTTCTCAGACTAGACAGAGGATTCCTCAAAGTACCTACAAGTTTTCCAATGCTTCTCACGTTTGTAAATGAGCGACGAGTTAGAAACAAAGTTCGCTATGTTGCATGATTTTAAGGCCAACCATCGTCTTTCCAGACACCTTAAAAAGTACAGAAAACCAGAAGAAAAGAAACAACAAAAAGAAGTATTTCACAACCATGAATATAGTCAACATGAAACACACAATTATAGTGAACTTTGTTTATATATATATATATATATA
>ML816409.1:24000-60240 GCA_009831015.1 Picea engelmannii | reverse complement strand
CATTCTCCAATGATTTGGGTTCCCAAAGGCGAACCTCATGTTGAATGTTATCCTTTAAAGTTCCTATGAATACATCAATCAAGTGCTCATCTGGAATATCGATTACCTTTATATTCAATCTTTGGAAGTTCTCAATGTGCTTGCTAACTGAACCCTTTTGCTTGAGATTTATCAATTGGCTAAAGAAGGTATTGATCCTTGTATCCTCATAGTGTGCTATCATTTCTTCCATGAAAATTATCCAAGTGACGAGTGATTTGCGAGAACAAAGCCATCGATACCAAAAAAATTGATTAGGTTCTAAATATAAAGAAGCAATTCGTACCTTTTGTGTATGTGGCACATTATGGAGATCAAAGAATTGCTCCATCTGAAGTATCCATGTGATTGGGTCCTTTCCATCAAAATTCCTCATATCAATCTTAGGAACTTGGTTGGTCTTGAAACCAAAGTTGGAGTTTCTCCATTCTTGATTCACCTTCCTTGTGTCCTCATCATGAATTTCATGGGATGCATTTTCACTTTTGGGTGACTTCTCTGTTCTGAAACTTTTCAATACTTCCATGATCTCCCCTTTTAAGCCATCCATCTTAGTATCCAACTTAGCTTCTAATGAATCCATCAACTTAGCTTCCATTGAATCCATATTCTTTTGTAGTTCATTTATGTCCCTGCAAATTTATTCACCTTCATCAAGAGTCCAATTAGGATTTTATGGAGGCTTATTTAGTGTAGAAGGTCCCTTTTTTGGTGGCATGTTGGCCAAGTATCACTTTTGAATCTTGATTTTGAGGCGGTTCTGCTAGACAATATGTATTTTATTCTATCTCCCAAGTTTCGGCCCTTCTGGGTATAAAAATTTCTTTTAGGTAGTTCTCTGATATTTCTTCTCTGCAATTCCATAGTTCTGATCAAAATTGGATGTGCCAAGTGGAATTTACAGTAACTTCCTCACAACTTTCTGATTTTTGGCCTTTCCAGGAGATCTCACTTGTATAGCATGCCCCACACAAAATAATTGATATCAAATTCTGAAACTCACACCCAAAATACTACAGACTGTCCATGATCCAATGAAATCAGTCCCACTCAATTTGGATACTCTAGAAAGAAGTTATGATTGTTTTACCTGAAACACATTCTTGAGACTAGTCAATAGGACTAGTCAGATACCCTATCTTACACAAGGTGTATATACAAATTTAAGATGACCCCGAAGCTGAATTTTTTACCAAAAATACCTTACTAATTTCTATAAATTTCCTCCAGAGTTCAGGGTCTGAAATGTTACATAAATGTTTTTATAGAGAAAATTCTGCAATGACTCATTTCAGGATGATTTCAGAACCATATCTTGTACAGGTTGTATCTCCGAATTGTAAGGCCTTAGGAGATGAATTTTTAACCCAATGTACCTTGATCTATCTACTAAATATCCTCCAAGTCGTTCCTTCTGAAACATTGTAGAAAAAAGGTTATAGCGAAAATTCCATGGTGTCTCAGATGTAGCAGCAAAACCCCAAGACCTTGAGCTCTGATACCATATGTTAAGAACCAAACATCAATATAGCATAGAAAAACATCAGGAAAAGTACTCAACGCCTTTAAAAAGAGATAATTTTAGATAATGAGCCTCTTCAAGGGGGAAACCTCCTTTTACCCCACTTAAATGTTCAAGTACAAGATGATTCAAAATGAAAATGTCTCCTTGGTATATATAGGAGACTAGGAGGTATAATTACAACTAATGGCCTAAAGTCGACATAAATAAAATAACATTACTAATATAATATGCCCCAATTAAGGGGTAATGAGCCAATATTAGGCCTTAACACAATAGTATCCGACTCTCATAATCTTATGAGCGATGGTGTTTCCTGCGAAATGTCCCCCAGCGAGGCCATCATGGAGCTCCTTCGGCACTTTTTCTGCATCTTCACATTTAATACATATTAATAGTACTCCTTCATAATTGATCTAGAAGAGTACTAACCTTATAAGGTGATATTGTGCAGATTTTAACCTGAGGACTCTCCTTTCCTTAGGGTGGAGGTTTTCGGGACAAGTCTCGTGATGTAGAAGATAAGTTAAATCCTTATACCAAGATTCTTGTCCTAGGGAAATGTATGATACTTCACCACACCATAGTTCCATTTCATTCTCCCATCCAGAATCTTCATTTACTTGGTCCTGGGTTTTGGATGCAAGCTTGCATAATCCTTGTCCTTTTACTAGTTTGACAGGTTTTATATCTAAGTCAAATTCCTGAACTACCGCCATCCAGTTCCCTCTTATTTCCCCCATTTCTTGTTGGGTAAACAAGGATTAGACAGCAGGGTGTCACATAATCACTTTAGTGTGATTCTTGAGGATGTAAGACCTGAAATGTTTTATTGCCTTATATACTACATAGGCCTGTTTATCTACAACAGGATAGTTGAGCTCAACTCCTTGAATATTAGTGCTCATGAACGAAATTGGGGCCTCATTGTTGTCATCATCCTTCTGAGTCAAAACTACAGCTAACGATTGGTCAGAGGTGAAAGTATAAAGGGAGAAGCCTCTATTGAGATCGAGACTTTGCAACATCAGGGCCCAGAATATAGAAACTTTTATATTGCTGAAAACATATTTTTTCTCATCATCCCACTTAAATTCGGCATCCTTGTGAATCATATTTTGTAAGGATTTGATGATTTCTACGAAATCGGGAGTGAACTTCCTCACAAAATTGATTTGCTCGAAAAAGGACTGCATAGCTTTCTTATTATGGGGAAAGGGAAGTTGAGTTATGGCCTTAATCCTTTCTGGGTCTATACGAATGCCTGCTTGAGATATAATGTGACCTAACATATTACCTTCCTCAACACCGAAGATAGTCTTCTTAAGGTTTAAGGATATACCATATTTCCTACACCTTTCGAAAATTTGAGTTAAGTGTTGGATGTGCTCTTCTCTATTCTTTGAATACACTATCACATCATCTAGATACACTACCACACATTTATTGATTAGTCCCTGGAAAGATATGTCCATGTCCCTTTGGAAGGTCGCTCCTGCGTTAATTAACTTGAAAGGCATGTGTTTATATGCGAAAGTTCCCCATTTGGTTCGGAAGGTGGTTTTTAAATGGTCTTTGTCTGAAACCAAAACCTGGTTGTAACCTGAGAAACCATCTAGCAGAGAGAAAATCTCCAAGCCAAATATGGTATGTAGGAGCTGTTCCATCGGTGGGACTGGGAAATTGTCCTTTTCTGAAGCTCTGTTGAGGTTCCTAAAATCTATGCATAAGCATATTTCACCCAACGTTTTCCTCATCAAGACAAGATTTTTTACCCAGACGAAACGCCTAACCTGGAAAATAATTTTGGCATATAAAAGTTTCTTTAACTCCTGATACATGAGAGGTTCCAGGGATGGATGATACTTTCAGAGATTCTATTGGAAATGTTTTACTTCAGGTTTTAACAGGATCATGTGTTGAATGATGCGAGTATCATACGTTTTCCAATCCATATAGTACCATGTGAAGACATCCTGGTATTGTCTAAACAATTTGAGATAAGATTTCCTTTCTTCCTTAGATATAGTCTTGCCAAGATTCACATTCTTTGGGTTCTCTGGGGTCCCAAGATTTATAGTTTCATGCAGGGGAGAAGAGATACCAGTCTTTGCATTTCTAGATCCCTTAAATCTCTCTTTCAGATCAAACAAATTTTCTAGATTAGTTATCCCTTTCAAGATTGTGTGAGCCTTTGATTTATCCATAGGTTGTCGTGTCTGAGGATCGGTCTCTATTGATTGATCTTGGAATTCTTCATCATCAATAGCGATATTTTTGAAATTGTCTTGGTTGGTCAAGAAGTTTATGATATGTTCATTTCCTTCAAAGAATTTCCAATTGGAAATGTTATTAGGTACCAACGGTTTGTAGATTAGCTCCATAGTGATTCGGGAGGCTTCATAATCCTCTAGAGGCGGTAGCCTGGAAGCAGCTGTGGCCAAGGAGTCAACAAGAATATTCATAGCTCTCGAGATCGCTGCAATATTGAAGGCTTCAAAGTTCTCTATTAACCTATGTACCTCTTGCTGATAGTTATTTATGTGAGGAGAATTGCAATGTATAGTATTTCTTACTTGTCTAACAATAATTTCAGAGTCTCCAAAAACTTTCAATTCTTTGACATTCAAATCTATGGCTTTCTTTAATCCTTGTGCTAGAGATTCATATTCAACAGTGTTGTTGGTACATTCGAACTCTATCCTACAAGACAAGAAATGATGTTTATCTTTAGGATCGATGAGGATGCACCCTGCTCCTGACCCTTCTTCCGATTTAAATCCATCAAAATAGAGGGTCCAAATTTGTTAACGACAATCGCTCTTTTCCTTTCCCTTGTTAATTTCATGCCTTCCCATCTTTTGTTCCCTAATCTCCAGGCAGGGTTTTGACAGAAGAGGGTGTCTCTTGTCAATATCGATGAATCCTCTTGAAAAACCATTTCAAAGTTTTGGGTAAGAGGAATGTCGGATAAGAGAGGAGAATTTTTTTTGAAGTAGGAATCATAGGAATAATTTCCCAATATGGGGGAATCTGTCGATGAGGGTTCGTTCATGGTTTCTAGATTAGTGATTGTATGTTTCAAATATCTCTCCCTATCGATTCTGATCATGTTCTTGTATCCCTTCAGTGGTATCCAAAGGTGCACCCAGTCTGTACTAAAATACTCATTTATCTTTTCAAACCAATCTCGACTTAGTAATATCCCATATGCCTCTGGGATATCTACTACAATGATGTTAATCACTTGCACAAATGTGGGATGTGTTGATATTTTGATCATCACATCTTTGAGTTCTCCTATGATCTTGACCTGGGTTTTATCTAGCTGAATGACATGTTTATCACTCTTAAGAGGAATGGCATTTAATTTTTTGCAAACAGACAAGGGAATAACGTTGGAAGACACTCCAGAATGTACCAAATAGTTATGAAGGTTTATATTGAAGACTTAAAACATTAAGAGGAATGGTGGGACAAAAGGATGTTCCTTTATATCTCCTAAACAGGTATTTAGATTTGTTTTTCCCACCATATCTGTGGAAGACAGATTTCTTTCCGGACCATTACCTTCTATCAGTTTTTCTACTGAGTTCAAAGCTTGCAACATAAAGTCCTTTTGTTGAGGAATCCTACATATGTCCATAACTAATATATTAGCCTTTAGCTACTTCAAATCTTCGACCACGGTGTAATCTAGTTTGGGTGATTACTAGGTATGAATGCTTATAGGGTTCTTTTCGAGAGCGAAGGATTTTTTCAGGCGATCAGGAGTTAACGTACTTCTTGAGGCCAGGGTGGCGTTAGTATATTTCGAGCCAGGTGGACCCTTACTAGGTGTCTGTACCACCGAAACTTTTGTGAGTTGTTCTTGAGGCTCAAACAGGTCGTCAGAAGGGATGATCAGGTCGGGATCCCATATCAGCACAATTTTATCTCTTGGTGGGTCAATCTCTTCCTAGTCAATGATATTCATAATCGAACTACTTGACTTTTCAGTCAGGGAGACTTTGTCTAGAAACCGATTGGCCATCAAATGCATGGCATGTACCCATTGATGGTATTCTCTTTCAGAGTTGTTTTCCTAATGATAAGTACAAAAAGAGTCAAATGCAACATTCCCTAGATCAATATTTAAGTTAGTTGGGGGAGGTTCAATAGCTTTGAAAGGTTGGTTTGGGCCTTTGGCCTAGGTTTCCCTCTCCTGCATTTCTCTTCATGTCTATGATCGTGTTTGATAATTCATTGACCATGTGTTGTAAATCTTCTATATCTCCCTTACCTTTGTCAGGAGTTTGTTCAGTTGGTTTCCCCGACGGTTTAGTCAAAAGGAGTCCTCCCCTGGGATGGGGCTGGGATTCTTTCTTTACTAGGGAGGTGTGGCCTTCTTTACATCCTTTCATCTGGAATTCTATTGGCTTGGCCTCTTCAAAATTTTCTGCCAAGGTTTGCTTAGCGAATCGTTTTACAAACATAGAAATGGAATCCGAGAGCACGTTAGCATAAACCTCGATTTGCAACTCCTTAGTTGGTCTTCTCGCAAGATGGAATTTGTTTAAGATGGTTGTCAATATTTGATTGAAATATTTGACCCTTTCTTTTGAACTCATGGTGGTTGTGAACAACTCAGCCATCAAAGCTCCTGTAGTAGTTTCGTCTACAAATTTATCTAGAAAATATTTCTGGAACTTGGTCCAGCTGGTTATAGATCCTACTGGCAGATTAAAATACCACGTGGAAGCTGAATTTTCAAACATGTAGGGGAAAAGTCTACAGACTACATCTTCATGTTGAACATTCATAAGTATTATCGTGAGTATGAACTTCTTGATATGATCTTTAGGTAATCTACAGGTTTCGGGATCGAGCTTAGGCAACAACTTCTTCAAATGTCGGGGAAGGTTGTGGACTAGTCCCAAGAGGGCCAAAGCGTTTCTGGCTAACCAGGGTTGATTTTTCAGAGGTGGGTCCCCCCTTTCATCATTATGGTCATTTTTTCCTTCCATATTTTCAGGCTCTGATTTAAACTCCTCTTCTTCCAAGAAATCATCCGGTTCAGAGACGTCACCGACTAGCATTTCAGGTATCAAATCAAGAGGTTCTTGGATTTTGATAATCGTGAAATCTATTAAGTATTCTACAGAGTGTACGAAAACTTCGTCAGGAGTGCTAACCATTGGTCTTCATTGTTGTTTTCTTCGAAGGAGTATGGGAGCTAAGGACAAGGCACCGATCTATCGGGCATAGGCTCTTGTGATTCTCCTGAATTGATTTACTTCCTTGTGGTGTAAGGTATTTCAGGGTGAAAAGGTTCTTCCTTGGGATGGGGTGATTTACCCTCTTTGGGAGTACTCTGCGTGTGTGGATTGTCTTGTGAATGAATAGCCATGCATGTGGGCTGTTATGAATCTGTAGGTTTTTTGAAATGCTATATAAAATATATAGTCAACCATTCATTCTCAGGCCCTTCTTCTAGCACCAATTTTATTGATGGGTCTTAAATACCTTGATTCAATAGTAGGAACCAAACTCGCCACCGAGGCCCAATTAGACTCTACAGATTTTAAAGATGGACTGGTTCTCCAGATCTTGTGATCTAGCCAAATTATCGATGGGATTTGTGTTTTCTTGTGAAGGCTCCTCCTTCAGTTAGGACTATTCTCTTCTATATTTTCTCTTGGGTGAGACTGGTATGAGAGATGCAAGCCAGTATAAACCAACTTGACAACAAATAGGATTAAGTTTTAACTACTGGGGAAGAGGCTAAGATTGGGATAACCCGCTGCTCAAACATGCAGACAATGATTCTATACCACATGCCTAATACTAATACATCAACCATGTGAGCATCCAATTACTGTCTGAGAAACTAATTATCAGAAATAAATAACATATGTAATAAGATAATGGCAAGAAAAATAATTCATCTACCATAACCATTCATCACATAATAACACAATGATTCATTTTCATCATTAAAGATAAGAACATTAAAACATTGCACCAGATAACTTGACAAAATAATTAATTTCTCTTACTCATTACTACATCGTTCACGAAACAGGATAGGAAGTAGTTCTTCTCCAAGCCCAATCACATGCATTTGATGAAAACAATTTATCTTTGGTCTAGAAGGACTTCTCAATTCATAGCAGCTTCAAAATAATTCTTAACAACTAGAAAGAAAGAGTTCTTACAACAACCATCGACCCCTCACTAATTGATCGATGTCTTTATTTATAATATAAATTTTAACTGAAATTAACAGCTAAGTGCAGTTTAAGAAAAACAAATCACCATGTGGCATCATCTTCTAACAGTTTCTTTAGTAGTCAAACTAAGATATCTTTTGAAAATGGTGAGTTCTCTCCTATTCATACCAACTGATAAACAGTTCTTCACAATTTTGGGCCCATGGAAATCTGTGTTGTTCCATCGGAGCCTCATATATTCCCCTGATGTCCATTGCATGTGCCCGGTACTTTACTAGACTCGAGTCCAACTGTTGTAGCATGGTTCGGGCTTTGATTGGATTTTCTATGAATTGTTTCACTTGCTCTAGTCTTGCATCAGTCATATTTGCGAGTTCTTCGGTCCATAGCGAATCTTGTTTGGCATGCGACTCCACTATGTCACTGACGTCGACAAAGTTGTCGAGGGTACTGAACTCGGGGAGTCCGATATATTTCATTACTTTATTAATTTTATCCCAGTGCTTCTTGCATCTGATCCACTGCTCTTGGATTTCTCAGTGTGGGTCTCGAGACATCTTAGCCCAGTACTCGGCTGACATCTTCAAAAAATTAAGACTACTTTTTCCAACCATATGAATACCATGTTCTTCCTTGTCTCAACCCTGTTGGACTGCCTCAGTGTACTCGAGTCTTTCTACCGCTTGTTGCACCCTTTCGTACCATTTCTCCATATCCTTGAATGTAGCGAGTGTCATAAGAGTGTCCTCCTAGAACTTAGCTATTTTTGCAGTTAACAGGTGTGGTTCTTTCTTGAATTCATTGCAAACTTCTTCGAACTCACCTTTCAGGTACACAATAGTCTGCGTGGTGCCTATATAGTATTCGACTAGGTGACACAAGTGATTGAGCTCCTTTAGGGCAATGGATAATTCCTTTTCGTCTCTCTTGGCTCTATATAAGGTGGCATCCGAGATTTCCTTCCCCATGCAAAGAAGTTCAGACATTCAGGCATCTGCTGTGTTGATCAAATTCTCCTCTGTAGTAACCAAGGTGGAGTGATCCAATGTGATCCTTCTTCTCTTTTTTGTGCTTTGAACGATGGCCTTTCTCTTTTTATCATAGGAGATGGCATAGATATTTTCTACTTCGTCTACCAGCTATGGTATCTACCGATCACCCCACGTGAGCATGTTTCCTAGGCTATCGATGGTGTATACTCATTCAAGATTGGGTTCTTGAACGTCCTCAATGTGCCTCGTAGGCCCGACCTCTACTTGTCTCTCATCAAGGATTTGAGTATTGGGAAGAATAAATATGTTGGGTACATACTCATTACTTACTTGATCGTTGGCTGCAGAACCACTGATTTCCTTTTGAGGGGATTATTTCTTTGGCTCCTCCGGTTTCGGCTTGTCCTTCAGACCTTCTTCAGTCTCCGATGTATTGGGTCCCTTTGTTTCGAGGCCACTTTTAGCTTCTATTTACTTTGGCGAGACCCCTTTTGTTCTAACTTCAGGCTTCAGGGAAGAAGTCTTCTCATAACCCTTTTCCTTTTGGACACACATAGGGGTGTCGTGAGATGACTCTGGGCTCTCATCGTGACTATATATATTTATAATATTTCTCAAAGGATTAGGCATGCGCGTTCCTACCGACACCCTGCCTGTCTCTAGTTGAGTTGTCTCACCTGCCAATGGATTTTCCGATGATGCAATGGATTATGAGCCATCTTACTCATTGATGTTACCAAGGTTTGTGAAATTGGGTTCGCTTGGCTCTGTAGGGCCTCCTTCTTAGATATCAGTTGGAACCCTGGGTGTTATGATGAGGTATGGGTTATCCTACATCCACTTCATTAGTAGTTGGGCCTGCTTCCATAGAAGTACCCCCATCCCCTGTTCACTTGAACCTCAGGGGAATCCTCGATTCATACTGGAGATTCCTGATAAACTTCTGTTGCTCCGATGGCTTCTTGGGGGTCACCCACCACTTCGCTCGGTTCCAATGATATCATCTTTTCTTGGGCCCTGAGAATTTATTGCTCCAAGGACGTCTCTTGTTCTTCCCAACTCATGGCCTTGAACTGGGTTGTTCCAGGATCATCCATCCTTTCTGCCACCTTATCCCAGTCTTGAGAAGTTTTGGTGAAAATTTTATCTTCAAACTAGTCATGGGCATATGGCCAATAGGATGATACCTGTGATGCATGTTTTAGGACCAGAACTTTGGGATCATGCTTGTGAAAATGACTAGTTTGGAACTGGAATCCCAATTGACATAGCCCTTCTTGTGTAGCATGTGTGGTGTCTTTGACCATGTAGAATCCAATGTGAAACCCATAAGGTATGAAGGCTCTCTTCTTGTCCTTTACTAAAGTGGCATTATAACCTTGCAGAATGGTCTGATAGAAAATTTACCCTAACACTAGTCGGTCAGGGACATATATAGGTAACAAATGGGGTGCCCTTGTGGCACTAAAAACCCTGATGTAGGTTTTGCACTCATCTAGATACCAGTGACCTACTTTCGATATAACCTTTTTTGCTTCATCTAACATCCTTGGGCACTCTTTCTTGTAAAGAAAAAAGTAAATTCGTGAAATAAACTGGTCACATATGAGAGAATAGGATTTCTTGTACCTGTTTTCCCATAGAATGTTGAAGTATACATGGACCAGGAACTCAGAGGAGTGCCAGTTTAGGTTCATTCAAGAGAAAACATTCTTGGCCCACATGACATCCAACAGATATGAGGCCATGTAGAAGGAGAGGGTTTGTGCCTCTTTCAACGTTTGGTCTTGTCGTATGCAAGTGCTCAGTTGTTTGGAGATGATGGCACCCCAATTGAAGCTCGTGCCTGAAATGGCTACCATACAAACTGGGCGCAATATTTCTTCCCATGAAACTTGCAGAGAAGAGCCATCAGGTATATGTATGGTTCCCTTAGATTGGTCATCGGATACCAACCGAAAGTCCGGTTCATGAAATTTTTGTCTTCCCTCCACCATGATGCCATGATTTTGCTGGTGTCATGTGCTGCATAGAAACTTACAATGAAATCGGTGCTTAGCTTCTCCTCCGGCTCCCTGAGCTTGAAGTAACTTTGAACCTCTGATGGCAAGAAAACCCCAACACACTCCTCGTTATTGTTATTAATCAAACATTTGTGTGCATCATTGTGGTCAATGATCCACTTTATGAGATCAATGCAAGGAAACACCGGAGTCCAGATTGCCACCATGTGTAGATGCACCCTACATATATTTGGAAGGACATCATCATTGAGTCTTCTTGTATCAAGATCATTGTGCGGGGTATACTCGAGGGGTTCTTCCTTCTTGATTTTCTTAAACAATTCTTCCCAGCGAGGGAATGTTGTTTTTCTCCCAATGTTCACCCCTATGTCTCCAAAGGTTGGGGGCTGGAAAAAGACCTTATTGGTGGTCATCTTAATGACAATCACCGGTTTTGGAGTGAATTCTAATTGCCTTGCAACTATTGGGCAGGCTCCCTCTCCCATTTCTGGTTCTTGCATCTTTGGCGCTCTTGGGGATTTCCTGGTGGTGGGTTTCTTCAAAGGCATTGTTCCTGTAATTTAAATGGTCTTTTAAACATGCATACAGAGTAGTGTTGGGTTGAAACATATGAAATGAAGTCGGAAAAAACACCATACATACCTGTAATGCTCGCTATGATTGTTGTTTAATACTTACTGACCCTTGGGAGCCTTCTTCGGATTATTAGCCTTTCTCTTCTGCGTGTTCTGAGCTCCTTGCCACGTAGAATAGGATCATACAAAATGAATTAAGAGAATATAATGGGAGAGATCATATCATTCGTATCAATCAGTTAATACGAGTAATAAATGCAATTCAAAACAAACTTCTGCCATATTTCTGCAAATAAATTCTGATTGGCTGACGATAGAGGCGCGAAGGGAGATGCATTGTATCGACAGGATTAAACAATCCCTGTTGATTTTTGCAAGGAAAATAAACTAATGCATGATCCAAAAATTAACTAACAATTTAAATGCGTCGTACCTAACCTATCTAAAGGCTAAAACGTCTCATCATGTTGCTTCTCTCCGGTGTACAGATCGTGGATTGACTATTATCCTTGCATATATTTCCATTCATATACTTCCAATGAACACTTCTAATGTCGATTGTGTCGGGGGTCGGTGATCGTTGAAAGTTTAAGCATGTAGCTTCTTGGTAGGTTACCATCTTTGTAATTTTCCAATGCCGAGAACGTTTTAGGTGTCGTCGATCGATGATATTATTCCTTTACTCGTGTGATGCTTACTCTTTCATTTTTCTGTCGAAGCCGAACAGATCAGTCTTCGGTGAGATATTTAGTGGAGTTTATTCACGGGGACATGAAAACCTCCTTTTTCCGACGTCGATGAATATCGACGCTCAACTATTTTGAACTTCTCAAGCGATTTTCATCACTTTTAATATTTCCCGATGCCAAATTTCCTAAGCGTGTTGGGAAAAAATTTAGACTGTCGATTTCTTAAGTAGTTGTTAAGTCCATTTTAAAGTTAAGATTATTCTTTATACGTTCAAGAAGACTTTAAACAATTCACACATGAAAACATAAAAGATAAGCACATGTAGCAGTTTCATACTGAAGTGGAAATAGATAGTGCAAAAAATCAAGTGGTACCCAAAAAGTAGAAATGGACATAGACTTTTTAGGGTGTGTTGAGTGCTCAACACTTCCATTAACCCTTATGATGTAGAATTCAATTTCCCTTTATTAGAGTTTGTAAGATGGTGCGTCGAACAATATTCCCAGGAAGAAAAGGTCATTTTAAATAAGTTTGGGTCAAAAGTCTTATACGAAGTAGATAGTCCATCAATTCAACACACCCTCTGTATACCAGAGTCTTCCCCCACAATGTCAGAGCCCTTCGAGGAAGAGAAAATGATTACAATCTATAGAGAATGCCCCTCATAAGTAAAAACCATGTTTCTTCAAACCATTGTTAAACCTAAACACCATTCTAAGAGTCTGTCTTTTCCTATCAATATAAGCATCATGATTATTGAAGTCCAGTGGGCTTGTTCCCTGCTTAGTCAAATTTTAGGATTGGATAATGATAAGTTTGTAGTATATGTCATGTTGACCTTTTTTATGTTAGATTCTAGTCAGTTGGTTTGTATAAGTTTTGAAAATTTTATTGCTAACAATATGCACCAACAACTGGTAAATTTCAATTCACTAAAACACTTCAGGTACTACACACATTTGCTGAGAATGTTCCTAGAATCGAATAAGACCAAATTTTCCGAGTTTGCATTCATATCAACCGAATGAAAAAGGATCACCATGCTTATTTTCATAAACAAGATCATGTCCAAGGTTTATAGTCTCATCTTCGGCACAGACCTGCCAAGGGTTTTGGAAGAAATGAAGATCTCTTTGCAACCAAATCTAGAAAGCAGGGTGGGAGATTGGATGTTGTTCATACAATCTATTGTGATTTGGGTATATGGTTATCAATAAGGACCTTACCTTTTACCAATATTTTTAACTCCCAAAGTCTTTTCTTTAGAGTTCATCAGATAAAGGATCATTTCAGAGATAGAGCATTTTCTGAAAATGCACAAGGAATCTAACTTAAAATTTCCTTTCATGATAGGACCCTTTGTGGTAAAGAACATGTCGTGTTTACTTCAGGTCCAAGACAAACTCAGTGAATTTGGGTTTACAAATTTACAAGGGAGGAAATATGACCCACATCATATCATGTCAAATATAAGACCGATGAACAAACAAGGCTCCTACTCGCATGAGCATGTTGAAGGATTCTATGGATTGGCTAATATGGAAACCTATGTAGATATGGAGGTCACTTTGCAACATGATTAGAGAAAACAAATAGAGTCTTCCCCTCAACAGATCCAGATACATAAAAATTCTCCAAGTTTGATTGTTAAAGCTCCAAAGGTGAGTGTTTATAACAAGAGGAGCAGTTCAAAGGCTTTGGGTGCCAGTATTCAGCAAAATATTCTCAAGAAAATGAAATTCACGCCATCTGCACAAATAGTATACCTAGAAGGAGAAAAACCTAAAGAGAAAATGATCATGGAGATGGTGGAAAGTGAAACCAAGAATGAAGAGGATAGTATAGGAAACATGCCACAAAGTGAAAGCAGCTCAAGGGTGTTCAGCAGAAAGAAACATGTATATAGCAAGATACCTGGGGTAGTTTATCATTCCAAAGAAGACTTAATGAACCAATATCATGTTAAGGGAAGTATGGCCAATAGTGAAATAAGAGACTTATTTCCCGAAGTGGAGAAGATCTCCCATAATAGGCTTCCCTGCTCTCAGTCAGGGATGTGGAAAGAAAGACGTTTAATATAGCAATAGCAGATGATGATAAAGCGTCTAAAATCAAGATCCATTATGAAAATATTGGTGCCCCAAACAAAGTAAAATTTCACAAGAACATCAGTGACATGCTATATTTAGACTACCTAAGTTTGAGTCTGAGATTTTCAAGATTGACAATACATGCATTCAAATCCGATGGACAATTGAAACAAGAAAAAGTAGTGAGCAAAGTCTGGCAAACATAGGTCAAAAGATTGTAATTTGAAGGAACTCAAGGGGTAAAGGCTTCCTTAGATGAGAAAGAGAATATGATCCAGAGTCTAAATAAGAAGCTGAATATGCCCTCCACTGAAAACCCACAAACAACACAACTATCATCTCTAGAACGATAAAAGGAGACATTCAGACAAGAAGCACTGAATTACAAAGATAAAGTGTTGCAGCTAGAAAAAGAGAAATAAAATTGGTTACAGAGGTAGGTAGAAACATCAGATATGGTTGTTATTATACCTTCCAATGAAGAATATAGATCAAGCACTAATGGATTGGTTCAAGCTATGTCCCAAGTAAGTTTATAGACAGGGGAAATCAAAAGTCTCAAAGAGGTCATAGAAAAGATGAAACAAGAGATGAAAATAAAAGATGAGAAGATGGCTCAACTCCAAAGAGAGAATCAAGACTTGCAAGAGAGAGTAAATAAGTTGAAAATGAGGTTAAAAGGAAAAACACTATTACAAGGAGCTAAACATGTGATCTGGGATGCTATTGCTGTAGAGGCTGCTAAGTTTAGGGTTTATCTAAATTTTATAAATGGCAAAGACAGTGTGGCTACCACAGCCTGAAGTAGGTGTATTGTTGTTAATGAAACATTAGCCAAGAAACCCTCGGAATGGGCCCATAATGCCATTGATTTTCTTAATTTTGTGCCCACTGTCGATCTTCAGACTATCGGCGTAAAGGATAGAACTACGTTGATCATATGGGCCATGAGGATCATCGCTAAGAACAAATTGCTTAAATCGGTTCGAAACAAAGCTATGCAAATGGAGCACAGTTTACAGGAGTTCAGGGATACATTTGAACAGTTGTTTATCAAGGGAATCCCACCATTTTGGGATGGTGAAGGTAACTTATACAATCAAGAAGACTATAATTCTCTTCTCTTTCAATGTAGGATTGATCATTCCAAATTTGAAGCTATGGAGGAAATTCTAAAAGACCCAAGTTTGGTAGAGTATTTGGCCACAGACTTTGAGATTTTGACTCAGTTTAAAACAGTGGAGATTGGGCTGTCGACTATGTCCTACGCTACATGCATTGACCTGGATATTTGGATAAAGGAAATGATGGATTACGATATTCCTTCTGACTCACAGTGGAAGGAAATCATGCAACTGGGCAAGAAAAAATGTAGTTTTCTCGGAACCAGTAAGTAACCTCCAAGTGTCATCAAACCCGCAAGTTTGACAAAAGATCAGGGCAAGACAGATGTCGTAAAGGAAGATGAGAATTCAAAGAATTTTTTCCCTAGTTTTGAAACATATTTTTGTTTAATCATTGTAAATTCGTTCATATACCGAGACTGTCAGTTGAAATAATTATAATCAGTTTTAGAAGCTGAAACGTTTTCAGTTTCAACCGTTATAATCAAATTGTATAAATACTGGGACATTTGAATGAATTAATGTTGGCAGAAGTGCAAGGGCACATTTTTGGTTGTTTCAAACTCTATTGTAATTTTCTAAAGTTGAATTGAACATACATGCAGAAGCTTTCGAAGTCTCTATGAAAAGATTCTAATGGTGGTGATAAGAGTTTTGTCTTCTCTCATCGTATCTATTTCCTGTGATTCTTTATTTCCATTTGCACTATCTTCTATTTAAATTGGATAGTTAAAGGCCTAGAATTCATCTTGTGATGCTCTTGGCTTAAGCAATTTAAACTGTGTGATTTTCTTCTTAACAAATTTAGAATTCATTTCAGTAATGCTCTGATGCAGTTATTTTTTTTCTCTATCTTTGTACACTCTACTTAAATTCAAATATAACTCAGATTCATCACCTCATTTAGACTTTATTCTCTAGATATTTATACTGGCTGATCATTGTTTTCGTTCACTTTCATAATTTTGACTCCATAGCCCTGAGTGTTCCTCCCCTTCATTGTCAACAACTTTATTAAAACCCCCCAAAACAAACCAAATCTATCCACCAATTTCCAAAGAAATATCAAGTGACACGAGAGAGCCCTCTCTGAGTTGAGAAGGCTAGTGCTTCATCTCTAAAGTAGGTTGAAACAGTTACCTCTATCATTTGTCTATCAGTCAGACAAAATTTATAGAGTGCTAACATCAGGTATACCTTTACAATTCTTTATTTATGAATGTTTAGAAATAATTCTTTTCCTTTCTCTCATTCATTACCCTCTACATATTACAATGATATAGGTAAATTAAGCATTCCATAGGATCGAGAGATCCTCAGGATTTCTTTTACTATTTATAAGGTTTACAAAATATGGAATCAATCTTCCTCCAAACTGCTTTGTGCCTCATCTCTTCAATATTCAACAATCTTTGTATCTTCAAAATCTCCTTAACTATCTCGGGTTTGACAATATTTATCCATTCCTGCGCTAAAATCAAACAATTCCAACCGAATATTAGAACTTATCTAACATTACTCAATAATATTTCTAGAAGACATTTTAATCATTTTCTATCCTAATTATTCCTAATTAATAGAAAATGTCAATCAAGATTTCATCACGAACCATAGAAATAAGGAGGATATTTGTACATTTTTCACAACTCAACATGCTATTGAGATAAATATATAGGGAAGGGTAAGGAAAAGACTTAGGAGGATCCATAGAACCTTCAAGACTCATCCTAATCTTGCACAAGAGGCATGAACAGATCTTAATCTTATGTGTGCAATAATTGAACCTACTTACGTTACAAATAAGAATTTAAACACAGAACCATCAAGTAGAACTTATAAACCATAAACAAGTATTGTAATGCATAAGTAAACACATAGAGACATATCATATTTTGAAAATTCAGGTAATTCTTCATATTATCTTCAGAATATTTCTTTAGTTACAGACTCATAAATACATAGTAGTGCTCTGTATAGACTCTTGGCTCTGGACTCATGACACAGAGCTCCAATTCTCAAACTGATATGTCGATTACATTATAGACTCAGGACTTGACTCGACTCGACTGACAAAAACCTCACCAAGAGGGAAAGAACGGAATGAACTTAATCATAGTCCAATCGAACCAATAACTACCCAACCCTTTTTACAATCATGTTCATCCCTATATATAAGCTAGGTTGTGTCTTCCGTCTTGGATTGCACACTTTCTTGTTCTATTGCAACCATTTTTTATTAGTTGGTGTTGCGTTGTCTTTCACAATTGATTTTTGTTGCTCTTCCTTACTCTGATGTCCATCTTCTTCTGAAGCTTCTGCAACGCGTGCTCAATCAAACTTGTGCGATTCATTATCCCAAGAATGAAGGGCCCAATAGGCGCTGACCACAACCCTTGACTCACCCTCTAGTAAAGTTCTTGGTTCTTTCACAGATTCCAGGAGCATATGTCGTTTTCCTTTGTCCTTTTTTTCTTCTTCCTTCTGCTTTTCTATTTGTTCTTTCTCTTCTTTTTCCTCTTCAAATGAAGGGCCCAACTCTAGGACCAACTCTAAGGCTCGTTCCTTCACTCCTTGAAAGTTTCCAACTTTGTCCTACCAATTCCTGGTGAGGAGTGATGCCTTTGCAACAAATTGTTGGGTCGCCTCTTTACTACACCCCTTTATCTTGGACACGACCAACGAGTTCCACTCAGAATATGTTGTTGCATCAACTTGATGCATTTGCATGTACATTGTTTGAATGATCGGTCATAAGTTTCACAACTCTTTTTTTCTTATGGAATGTGCCTCAAAGAGGGCGTTCAGTTCATTGTCCTCCTGTTGGATTTGGTTGAACTTATGTTGTTGCTCCATAATATCCATCATGGTTGTAACTTCTTCATTCAACACTTAGATCTTGGTGCGCACATCCTCCAAGACCTGGCTGTGTCGAGCGATGATGCCCATACAATCGCTGACTTCCTTGAAAATCTTTGTGCATTCCGTTGTGTGCTTGTGTAGTGATGCTCGAGCATCATTGCCTTGCAGTACTATCTTCTGCATGGCAGCTTCTAAGTTTGTTTCTATGCTTCTTACTAAGTCTATCGTAATTGTGCTTCTAGATGCTCATCGCGAGTGGCGAGTTCTGTCCATGCTCCTTGGAGAAACTCAATCTCATGCTCCATCTCACCTGCATCATTGGCTTCAGGAAGTTGGGGTGTATCTTGGAGAATCTTCAGCCAGGCTTCAACAAGCCTTTCTTGCACTCTCTCCAGGCTATGCTCAATCTAGGCCTTGGTCTATTCTTCTTGTTGTCTTGATGATTGTGCAAGGAACGCTTCCTCCCTGGTGACCTCGGTATACCTCTCGACCTATTGGATCCTTTTCTCCAATTGATCATTTGATGCTCTGATCAGTCCAAATAAGTGCGTCGCTAGCCACTATACCAAGTCAGTGGATGAAGGGGTTGTGTCTCTAGGTGCTCGTGTCTATAGTGGAAGTCCACTGGCCATTGAATCCTCCAAGCAGGTCTCTACCTCCTCCTCTATTGATGGTTCTAGTGCGATCCTCAACCTTAGCATTGAGGGCAAGAGATTCAAAACCTCTGTTCTGGTTGTGCATAGTTGCATCAGTTCTACGCATTACCGAGGGTTCTAGAGAACCCGCTCCATTTGTTCATGAATGGATGTCGCGCTCTGTCTGGGTGTTGAATCTGGTTCATTCTAAGCCTCTGGTATCTACTACTCTTTTGTTGGGTCTGCTTCTTGCATTGTGATTTCTTGGGTACCCTCACCCTTGGTCGGTGAGGGGGTTTGCTGGTTACTTTGGTCTTGCATATCCTCCACAGTTTGGGTGTCTTTTTCTTGTGTCAAAGGCTCAGTCTGTTGTTCCTGGATGTTTGGGTTCGAACCAGTTAGCTTCATGCTCTGCTCTATTACTTTGGGGTCTGGTCTCAGTTTAGGAAACTCTTGGGTTATTTCTGGGATTTATCGCTCCACTTGCTTTAGTTGATCAAGCTGCATCGACTCTTGGTTTGTGGTCTGGGGTGTACTGGTGGTTTTTGGGGTTGGAAACTGGGGTTGTGGTGATGACGGGGGATGCTCATTGATGAATCTGGATGGAAATGTTTCAGGCTCAGGTTCATCCTGAATGTGGATGATGGGGCTTTCTTTGACCGTTGAGTGGGTGTGGGGGACTTTTGGCATGGGGGCAGACCCAGGGTTCAACGCTACAACAATGCACCAGCAAAACCCTAACTACCTGACCTTTTAGCAACACCTGCAAGGCAGATGAAGTGTCACCCAAGGTAGAGGCAGGGGTGGTTGCAGGACTCAGATGTCTGCAACCTTATTTGGGACACAGATATGTGATTATAACACTCAACAAAGCACTCAACAGTTAACATTCATCAATATTCAATCTCAGTTACAACACATTTAAACCCTAGTTATAGAGAATCATAATATTCATTCATATCTAGCATCTAACAACACTTAGCACGATGGAAAATATCAGATCTATAATATTCAAGCACCAAGCACATGTATATAAGTAAGATATAACATCCATCCATTAATCACTAAGCATCAACATATCATTCATCTGTATTAAATCGCTAAGAATATTAACATATAAACACATCAACACATCGCACAAATAAGTGAAACACAACATTTACGTGGTACACCCCCGCCCTGGGATACATCCACCAACTCTTATCTTCTTTATTAGCTTCTTCAATCAGTTACATGCACAAAGCCTTGAAAACCCTACTCCGCAGAGGACAGGATATCTTCGCAGCTCTCTAGATCCTCCTTCCCCGAGTATATCTAAGCACACAACCTTCCTCAGTTCCCTGCAATGAATTTCACTTAGCTCTGCAAGTCTCACATAGTATGAACAAAGCGCTTACAACTCTTGATCACAAAAATCCAACTCTAGCACTTATCCATTCATATCTCTATATCTATATTCTCACTACACCACCTTAGCATCTATTTA
Organism: Picea engelmannii; assembly: GCA_009831015.1. NCBI lineage: Eukaryota > Viridiplantae > Streptophyta > Pinopsida > Pinales > Pinaceae > Picea > Picea engelmannii. The sequence continues at coordinate 39,992 of ML816409.1, read as the reverse complement.
TACATACAAAATAGGCCTAAGCATGGGTAAACCCATGGGCCGACATTTCCATACCTGTTACATAATCCCAAATCCCAAAAAGGGACCTAAAAGGGGTCGAGATCCCGCGATCTCCGCTTCATCCGGTGCTCCACCTTCAACAGCCTGTCAAAGTGCAAAAATAGGTCAAACATGACCAAGAATCCTCAAAACTTGGTCAAGGGATAACATGACCAAGAGTCCCGAGTCACTCTTATCTAACTATTTCTGCTTCAAAAGCCTCAAGATTGGCTCGAGCTACTTCGACTTGTTGCTGTGCCACGACCTCTTGTTCAGTGAACTCTTGTATGACTACTTTATTGACAGGTCCTTCTAGGCTTTGTTCAGCTGCAGTGACGACTTTCTCTAGTTTCACTCCTCAGCCTTCGATCTCAGTGAATAGTTGGTAATCCTTATCCTGTATAGGTTGGAGTCTCTGAGTTACTTCCATAAATTTTCTTTGAATAGTGTGGACCTACTGTTGGGCAGTGCGCTTCTCCTAATATCGCTTCATTCTTTCCACAATTGACAGGGGATTCAACTGTGCCTATATCATTTCTGTTTGATACTTCACCTCTTGGAGTTGTGACTCCAGTGCCTTTAGTTCTGGGTTCTCAGTGAGTTTCTCGTAGTTCTAGGAACTGCGGTCAGTGAGTTTCTTACATTCCATGGTAAGGGATTTTAGTCTCTCAATTGTTCTTCGAGTAGTTTCTTCTCTTTGGTCCCTCACATCCTGTGGGGTGCTAGGCACTGTGCGGAGCTCTAAGTTTGTTATTCATTGTTGTAGCTACTTGATAGCTTCCAAAAGCTTCTCTACTTGATGCATAACTCGATATTCTTCTTGTGATCTAATCCTGTCATAGAGCAGAGTGCTATGTTGACTTCTTCCTTCAATTCGAGTTTCTCTGCGAGAAATTGTTCTCTTTCTTGTTGCATATGTAATTTCTCTTCTTCAAACTTTACCTGGAGAGAAACCTTCTCCTACTCTGCAACTCTGTGTTGTTATACGAGTACGCATTACACTTTATTCAAGGCCTAGGTGGCTTGCTTTGTTCTTATTGAGCATGACGAAGGCGAGCTTCGACCTCATCAGCTAGTCAGTGGAGTTGTACCGGCTCATCTCCCAACTCTGGTTCTCCTTATGGCAGGGGCGCAGTGGGCACTGCGCCCCTGGATTGAAGGGCATGTTTTACACCTTGGATTTCGACCTCAATTCTATCGAACATTTCCTCCTGCTTATCTTCTTTCTTCTCCATGATTTTCAGTGAAGTATCGTTGAGAGATGCTATGATGAAGTCAAAATCATCGACTGTAAGCACAGTCTTCATCTTGGTCATGGTGGCTTTCAATTTCTTTCAGGAACAATTTTTTGGGGGAGAAACCTTCCTCTCCTTCATGAGATCAACCTCGTCTCTGGGCAGTGTTAATTCTCCTGGCTTCTGTTCAGCTCATTTTCCATTTAGTTCTTCTACTTCGTCATCACCCCTTGGTTAGGTGATACTGAAGCAGTCCTTCCTGAGGCACTACTTAATTCTTGGACCTCTTTGGTCTTCTTCGTTCTTTTGGGCCCAGGTGTATCATGTTCTTTATGTGTGGTCTTTGGACTATCAGGGTTAGACATCTCTGGGGGGTCTGTGGGGAGAAGGAGGTATGCGGACCAGTCCTTAGTGATATCCTCTAAGTCTTCTTTCTTGAGCTTGTAGTACGATTGAAGTTGCTCCTTATGTTCATCGACTCATGCTGTAATGTAGATGAAGTGTCGATCTGCACAGAAATTCATCATGGGTCGAAACCTCTATAGGGTGTTCAGGGTCATGCATGATTCATCTTCGATGGATCTCTTCAGCTAAAGGTAATATATATGAAAAACAATGTTTGACTACCACTGTTTGTTCATATCACTCAAGTACCAAAGGATAGTGAACTTTGCGGCAAGCATTTGAATGGTTCAATATCCGGGAAGGTCGCACCTTCCAACATATCCCAGGAAACAAAGTGAAACTCGTAGCCTTGATCATGTGCTTCACAACAGTCTAGCTCCAACTTATTAACTAGGTACTTCACCCAGTTCATTTGCAAGCCTTCCACACACTTCCCTATGAGGTCAACAATAAATCCCGTGTCCTACATAGGTCTGTTCTTCCTTACTAACTTTCCAGCTATTATATGGTAGGATAGTCACACTGCGCCATTCTGGATGGAGGCTACCTTGTAGCCTTGTGTTCCCTTTTCAACATCATTATATATATCCTTGATCTTCTGTGCTAGAACACGATCTGTGGATTTTCCTGGATAGAAATCCTGTGGGTCGATTCCTTGCATACTTAATCCTGTGATCCTATGGATCAACGTCGGATCGACTGTAATACGACGGTCTAGCCATAAATAACTGCCATGGTAACATGAAAACAATAACTTGACACATGCGTTCACTTCCTGGTGCCTTCCGAAGTGTGGGATCTTCATGACATTTAACAAAGAAGACTGCGCGAGGTTCATCATCCACAGTTGGGGGATTATCTTTGAGTTCTTCCCCTTCATCCTAGTAAGGTATTTGTATGAGGTGAGCATGTTATAGTTCTTGCAATCTCCAAGGTTGAAGTCACTGAACTTCAACGCTGTGATCTTGTCCTGCTGCACGTGGACTATGTGTATCCCCTTCGGGAGGTACGCAGTAATCATGGAGTACTCGAAATTTCTTGGCACGCTATCTTGACTCACCGCGCCGACCAGAGGTGAGATGTAATCAGGAAATATGGAAGGGATCAGCTTCGCATTGGCTAGGTCATCTCTGTTTTTGGTTCTCTTTTATGTTGATGGTCAGGATGATCCAGATCCATGAACAGTCGACGGAGAGGCTTTCACTCCCCTCATCGATGACACTTGAATACTTGAATACATTGCTCTTTCAGACATTACTCTTTCAGTTATTAGTTCAATGAGAACTTCTTCGATAATTTTCTCTACCGCACTAATCTCGTCCGACATGCACGCTCGTGGTTGAATATCTCGAGTTCAAAGGGTAACTTCTCAATGCAACAGGATGGATGGTGGTAGCGCAATGATCACTTGTGTGAAATCAACTAGTTTGCGGGCTTAGATTCATGGTTAGCAAAAGTGTTCTCATTATGTGGCGTGACAGGATAAATAGATAACTTGGCAACAGATCTCTTGCAATGAGTGAGAAACCTTCATTAACTCAGTTATGTCCATTAGGGAACAATCCCAACGGTCTGGTGGCAAACTTTTTGATCATAAATGACTTTCTACCCATTCAGGACGTCGGTCTAACGGTTATACTATCCCCAATGGCTATATTGCTTCACCATGGCAAAGTGCCATGTGACGCAATTCTGATATCTCAGCTAAGTTCCAATTATGCAAATTTTCCTTCTGCGAAGTTCCCTCTGGAACCTTCTATAACTTTTCGATCTTAGCTCTCTTCTTAATTAGTTTTCTAGCCTTGTTTCCAGTGAGTTTCGTCTCGGTATTCCTCTTTCCATTCTGATTCTGATCTTCTTTTGGCAGAGTAACTTTGCGTTGGTGAGATTCTTTCAGGGGTAATACTTCATTTGTATATGGAATAGGTAATTCAGTCTTTTGTGGGTATTCTAGTGTTCTTCCTACTTCGACATCCAAGTCTTTGGTTTTAAGTAGCTTTGCTCATTCTCCTATTCTTCAATCAAGTGTGTGATCCTCCTAGTCATGAAATCTTTTAACTCTTTCATCTTCTTCTTTTCTTTTGGCCTGATCTCCTTCAATCCAAGGTTTTCCTAGTAACATAGCAAATGGAGTGTTGTTTTAAATAAATTTGAAAACTTCAAATTATTCCTCTGTCGAAGTTCCATTGGCATTCATAGATGTCTAGGCAAGTCTTCCATATAGGGTTATCAACTTTCTTTTGAATAATCCTATTCCTCCCAATGAAGGAATCATAGCAGGATTTCCTAGAATTTCCCAAGTTCTTTTTGTCATGATATTCACTTGTGTTTCCTCATCCAAAACACAGTCAATTTTGAAGTCTCCTATTCTTACTTCAATGCACTCTTTTTCTTTGAATATATCTAATAAGATGATATGTTGGTGGGAATTCAAGGTTTCTTTCATCTGTAGCAATACTTTTTCTAATTCTTTCTAGGGTTCTGCCATAATCTCAGTTGCTTGATATTTCTCGTGGTCTTCTTGTCTCATATTCATCCTTTAAACCTTATCAATCATTCTAGGGAAATCCAAAAATTCATGGTCTAGAGCTTTTCAACAGAGGCAACTCGGTCTTCTACCAGGGCATTCTTTAGCTAGATGTCCCAATTTTCTGCAACTGTAACAAAGGGTTAATCCTCTCTTTCTCTTAAATGATCCCCAACCTTTCCTGTACTACGCACTAGGATCATGGTAGCTAACCTGCAAAAAATTATTTCTAGTATCATGTATCCATTTGTTATTCCAAACATTCTCTCTATGCATAGGTATAACATATCTTTCACTATTCGTATCATATCTACTCATACCAAATATTCTTTCATCTATCAGTGCCCTAGTTTTCAAGCTAGGACAAATATTATAAAACATACCTAGATCCATACTTTAGAAACAAAAATTTCCACTAATCTTATCTTCAGCAGAGAAAAAAGATTTCAGATCTAAGACCTTTTACTATTCTTACCTCTATCAGAGCATAGAGCTTGTAGGTCTTACCTCTTTTCTTCAGATCAGGCTTCTTTTCTTAGAAAAAAGCTTCACAGATCGAGTAGAATACTACGCACTAGACTGACATATCTATGCATAGAGATTTCATAGTTTCAGGTCAGATCTTCGCACAAAGATTATTTTTCCTCAGTTCCCATCAATCACAGTCTTAGGTCCCGAAAACATAACCATTTGTTGGAACAGGGGCAAACCCAGGGTTCAACACACCAACAAAACCATAACTACCGACCCTTTTGGAAACACCTGCAAGGAAGATGAAGTCTCACCCGAGGTAGAGGCGGGGGTCGTTGCAAGACTCAGATGTCTGCAACCTTAGCTGGGACACAAATCTGTGATTATAACACTCAACAAAGAATTCAACAATTAGCATTCATCAATATTCAATCTCAGTTATAATGTAGTTAAACCCTAATTATAGAGGATCACAATATTCATTCAGATCTAGCATCTAGCATCACTTAGCATGATGGAACATATCAGATCTAGCAGATTCAAGCACTAAGCACATGTATATAAGTCAGATATAACATCCATCCATTAAGAACTAAGCTTCAATAGATCATTCATATATATTAAATCACTAAGAATATTAACATATAAACACAGAAAAACATTGCACAAAGAAGAGAAACACAACATGTACGTGGTTCACCAACACCCTGGGGCTACGTCCACCAACTCTTCTCTTCTTTATTAGTTTCTTCAATCAGTTACATGAACAGATCCTCGAAAAACCTACTTCGTAGAGGAAAGAAGATCTGCGCATCTCACTAGATCCTCCTTCTCTGAGTATATCTAAGCACACATCCTTCCTCAGTTTCCTGCAATTACTTGCACTTAGCTATGGAAGTATCACACAGTATGCACAAAGTGCTTACAACTCTTGATCACATAGATCCATCTCTAGAACTTAGCCATTCATATCTCTATATCTATATGCTCACTACATCGCCTTAGCATCTATTTATACATACAAAATAGGCCTAATCATGGGTAAATCGATGGGTCGACATTCCCATACCCGTTACATAATCCCAAATCCCAAAAAGGGCCCTAAAAGGGGCCGAGATTCCACGATCTCTGCTTCTTCCTGCGCTCCACCTTCGAAAACCTATCGAAGTCCCAAAATAGGTCAAACATGACCAAGAATCATCAAAATTTGGTCAAGGGCCAACATGGGCGATTGATGCAAGGGGTTGGGAGTTCAGTGGTTTATTGGGAGAAACCTCGGTTCTGGGCTTCTTCAACATTGGTTCATTAATGAACAAAACACTCAGGATCTGGTTGACGTGCTCACCTGAAAACATGACATTAGTTGGAAGTCGACGGAGGACCAATGGTGTTCTTTTCTTACGCTCCAATGGTTGCGTCTTGTCTTCCTCCTCAGAGTCTGATTGTGTTGAAGCTTCTTGCTTCTGTGGCCTTGGGTCGGAGCTTGATCCTACCCCTACTTCTTTGTCTTTCTTCTTCAAAATCTCCATAGGTAGAGTATAGTGCATCCCCAACTTGCACAGGTTCTATTTGACTCTTGGCCACAACATTACTTCTTTTTCAAAGGCCTCCTCATCCAGATAGAATGGAAACATCCTTGTATGGAAATATTATCTGCTAACATGTCTCAGCCATACAAAATTATGGTGTCAGTTCATGCTGAAGGAAATGTTTCTTGTATTGCAGTTGAGGAGCTCCTGTGGGATACACAGCCTCTTTGTTGCGTCTATCAGGCCGTTGTACCACTTAGGAAATGTTGTGGTGTTGAAGGCTCCATTCTCTTAATCCGACCTGGATTTCCAGGGCTCGAACATCTTTGTCACGCGCCCCTTGTCTGGTAGCGTTGACTACCTTCCCATAGGTGGCTTCTACTTGAAAATTGTGAATTCCAGCAACAACTATCCATAGGTGAAGTTTCCTCCCTTCTCTAGTGCTTCCTTGCATGCCACTAGTAGTTCCTCCAACATGTAACTACACCAATTGAACACAGTGTCATTGGCGCAAAATTCTACTACCGATAATTCATCTAGCGTGCATTCTCCCTTATAGTATTATCTCATAACCTTGTTGGATATGATGTAAAAGCCAGTCCAGACTGTCTTTGGTAATATGGGGTCAATTACTGCTATGTGTCCCCCTCTTTGTGTTGAATTTTTCATACAGTCTGAACTCTCCTTTCTTTTCTTTGTGCTTACAAGGACCCTGGAATCTTTTAGACACATATTCTCCTTCAAAGGACAATCCAGTAAGCTGATGGATGTCTTCAACATGGATTGGATACCTCTTATCCAACTAGAAACTTCTATTATGCACCCTAATTATCAGAAATTTTATGCACCATGCAACCTCATCAGTGGTACCGAATACTGGTAGGTCTCTAAGGTTCATGATGGTCGAATTTAATAAGTTGAAAATTTTTGGTTTTGGCACGAATTGCATGCCTCCAAACCCATCTAGATCCATCTCCAAAAATACATCTATGTTCATTTGGGGGAACAAAATGGGATCTATTCGTTCAAGATCGAGGAGCTTAACATGCTCCACCTTCCCTTTGAGATCGCCCACGACCTTGACTCGGGGGTCTCAAGGCTCGTCTGGTATCACATCTTTAGACATGGCATTTTGTCTTGTTGTGGATCTCAACATTGTGGATTTTAAGTTATCACAACCTCTACAGTAGGATAAGGACTGGGGTCATGACTACGGGTTTCACAATTGTACAAGTTGGTTCTCTCTACCGAATTCAGAAATGACTATGTTCTTTGAAAACGATTTGTTCTCGGGAAAGTTCTTAGAGCCTTATACTTGGATTAGCAGGTAAGTTTAGCAATAATTGTTTTTCATCATGACCATATGGACGCAACTAGTTCTGAGTTGTCCAATAGGATGGTTTAACAGTGTAAATCCTATCAGGTGATTCTAGCATTTACTTACATGAGTGGCATAGGGACGTGGCCGGTTTCAGACCTTTCCGTTTGACGGGTAGGAATCTCGGCGCAAACTCCCATGGAATATTTGTGTATCGAGGATTTATGGCTTAACTAAATTCATATTGGAACTGTAATGGAAATAAAGGATGTGACTATACTAGGTTTGTGTGGCACATGGACTCGTTCGTTCGCCCTCCAACCACAAAGGGGGTCCCCATCATATTAATGATTGTCATTAATGGATTCTCTTATGCTTCTCATCCTGCACTGTTGAGTCATTAGTTATGTATCAAACAACACTTAAACAAAAAATGAACTATGTGTCATAGTGAAACACTACGGACATCGATTTTATTAACTGAATTTACAAAAATTTCAGAAAACTCAAATCTAACTATTATACATGCTCATTCCAACTAGAGCAATAGTCCCTTTTTTTCTCAGTTTTGAGAGATATAGGGCTTCAGGCGAGCGTTGTTCACCCATCCTAGTCACAACATACCATCCAGTTGTGTGATTCTGACTTCTCCTGAGGGTCGGATCTCTGCAATTGTAAATTTTCCCAACTACTGAATGTGCAACTTGCTAGGATGCTTCTGGTACCAACTATCATAGAGTAGAACCTTGTGTCCTTATTTAAATACCTTGGTCTTAATGTGCCTGTCATGCCAATATTTTTGTCTTGATTTTTCAACTGACTGACGGAAGTCTCCTAGAAATCTGGTCTCCTCGAGTTCTTGTAACTCCATAATTCTCTGCGCAACTGATTCCTCCTCTGACATGTGTGTAATCTATGGAATATACAAACTTGGAGTGATGAATTATGCAGGCACCACTACCTCTTTCCCATAAACTAGTTGGAACGATGTGTACTCGTGGAGTTTCTTTGTGGTTTTCCTGTAGGCCCATAGTACTGTTGGGACTCTATAATCCCAGTATTCTCGATTCACACAACAAACCTTTGTCAACCCTCTTTCCAGAATCTTTTTGAATGATTCTACTATTCCATTGGCCTGTGGGTGGTATGGGCTTCTTTTGTGATGTTGGATCAAGAACTCTGTTGTAATATTTTCTATAGTGCTACTAATGAAATGAAATCCCTGATCGTTGGTTAGGCTCCTAGGACATCCAAAACGAGTGATAATATTCTCAAAGATGAACCTGGCAGCAGTATCAGTCGAACAGTCCCAAACAACTCCTACGTCAGCCCAATGCGTAAGGTAGTCAGTTGCAGTGATGATGTACCTAGATTTTGAATTCTTGGTTGTGGGGTTGATTGGTCCAATGAAGTCAACTGCCCATCTCTAAAATGCTTGTAGAGCTCAAATGAGTTGCAGTGGTAATTCATCTCGCCGTGATGGTTTACCCACTTGTTGACAAACATCACATGATCTAGCATATACCTTTGCATCCTTGAAGAGTGTTTCCCACCAAAGTCCATCTTGTAGAAATTTATATGCAGTGGAATTTCCTCCTACGTGACCTCCTGCAACTCTACTATGGAATTCCCAAAGTATATCATGTCTTTCATGATCCAGGATACATATTCTGAGGATACTATCTAGTCCCAGTTTATAAAAATATTCGACGATCAACTGGTAATTTGCTTCTCTAACAACCATGTGGCATTTTTGGGTTGCAGAATATGTTTCTAGGTAGGCCCCTTTACTTAAAAAGACTGTTATGTCCTCCAGGTACTCTGGTATGGCCTCAACCCAGAACAAGTATGCATATGGGAGCTAATCATATACTTCTTCGCCACTTTCACCTGACTCTAATCTGGACAGGTAATCAGGTCCTCCATTTCATCTTCCTGGCTTAATGATAACTTCAAAGGAAAATTCCTGAAACAACAACAACCATCTACAAATTCTCCCTTCCAACACAGGTTTTTTAACCAGATATTTCAATGCAGAATGATCTGTAAAGAACTTGAAATGAGAACCTAACAAATAATTTCTAAATTTTTGCAAAGCATAAATCATGGCTAATCCCTCCCTTTATGTCATTGTGTAGTTTTGCTCTACTTGTGAAAAATTTCGACTCACAAAATATATAGGATGATCCATAGCTCCATCTCCAGGTTGCGTTAAGATAGCTCCTAAGGCAATTCCTAAAGCATCTACATGGATGTGAAATTCATTCTCCCAATTAGGGAATATTAGAATCGGTGTTGTGTTGAGATTCTCCTTGAGTGTCTCAAATCCTTTATCACATTATGGAGTCCATTGGTATGTTTCATCCTTTTTCAGTAGGTTTTCCAGAGGTGCAGTAATGTTGGAATATCTTTGGATGAACCTGTGATAGTAACTTGTGTGTCCCAGCATGGAGAACAACTGTTTAGCACTCATAGGTGGTGGCATATTTGCAATGACCACAACTTTGGCTAGGTCTACCAATACTCCTTCTTGGCAGACTATGTGGCCCAACAAATTCCCATGTGGTACATAGAAGATACACTTTCTTAGATTCAATGAGATCTACAACTCTCTACAGCTCTCTGCATCTGTCAAACATTAACCGTAGCATTGCTACATGTTCCTTGAGAAGGATATATATCATCCAATCATCCATATATAATTCTATAAACTTGTGAATTAACTCTCTAAAAGATCCTATTACAATCCTGGAAAAAACTGCAAGGGATTTCTTAAGCCAAATGGAATCACGTTGTATGCGAAATATTCCCATTATGTTATGAATGTGGTCTTATTTTTGTCTTCTTCTATGATCCTGACTTGGTGGTACCCTGAAAATCCATCTGTGAATGAGTATGATTCCTTCCCTACAACCTGTTCTAGAACCTCATCAGTAAAAGGTGTTGGGAAAGCGTCATGCACACAGGCAGAATTAAGGCTTCTATAGTCTACACACACTCTAATATCCTATGTGCCTTTCTTTATTTGAATAACTATTGGGATGACCCATTATTCTTCTTCTACTGCAAAAATAAGTCATGCTTCCAACATCTTATCTATCTCCTTATTAACCTTCTCTTTTACTCTAGGGTTAAGACGATATGGTCTATGTCTCACAGGCTTGGATCCTAGTTTCAATTCAATTTTCATTTCTCCCATAACTCCTTTGATCCCCTTTAACTCTGAAAAAGTCTTTGGGAACAAATCATCATATTCCTGTAGAAAACTCTGTATTTATTAACTGGTTTTCTCATCCCAGTAGTCTCCCACCATCTCTATCTTGGGTTTCTATGTGGTCCCTATATTGATTTTGCGCAATTTTAATGGGTGATTGTAGGAGTTATCAGTCTAGCTAGGTATGGTGTTTTGGATTTCTTTGTTCCCCTTTGTCTCTTTGATGGTTAGGTTTCTCAATTCCTTTAAGTCATCTAGGCTTTTTGAATCCCTGCTAATCTGATAGTATTCTATAGGTTTCTCAGTAAAGGGAAAGTGAAGGTTAGTCTAAAGTTCTTGGTTATGTTTGGAACATACCACTAATTTTGATTCTTGATTACCATTATCTATAAAAATAAATTATTTAATATTTTGTAGGACTACTTCAAGCTCAGGGAACTTACTTGTAAATGAGAAGTCCTTGCAAAAATGAGCTTCCAGTGTTTGCTAGTCGTTGGTATGTCTTTTGGTTTCCTCATGTATGAACCAAGATTTTGGGATTGGACCTAGAGAGTGGGGAAATACCTGAACCCAAAAGTGATAGGGTATTCCCGCATCTTTCCATTGTGTCACACATTGTTCAATATGCACTCTAGGATCCGATTCTTCGCTGAATAATTGCACAACTTGGAGATCTGTCTGCATATCTGATTCCAACTGCTCCTTGTTCTCGAACCTATACTTGATATATTTATTCACATCATCCCAAGTTCTGAGTAAGGCCTTATGATTATCCCACCATATGGCAGGGGTGTCCTGAAAAGATACATCTAGTATCGAGATTCTTTGATCTTCTACTACCTTTTCTTCCATGCTGAGAAGAAAACTGTCTAGTTCTAAGGTGCCATTGTATACTGGGTGTTCTCTAACTTCAGTCCCAACCCATCTGGTTACTCTGAAAGTTGTGCATATTCTTGAGAATATTTCGTACAAACTTTGTTTCCAACTATCAAAAGCCAATTCTGAATCTTTGTCTGATGATTGTATGCTTCTCCAAATTACTGATCCATCAACAGTAGGATTTATATAATTGTCTCTTGTTCCTGCTGTTACGGTGTACAACTGGTCTAAGTCTTCTCCCTCCATATTATTTTCTCTTGGCTTTGTATACCTGGGTCCTACATATGGATCCAAATTTTGAACTACCTTGATTCTATCAGCCTCAAAGGTCATGGTGTCTTTCTTCAAGTCAATTATTACATAGTTTTCATAGGCCCAATCAATGCCAAGTAGTGAAGGGTAAGGGTCCTTATCTCCCATCATATCAATGAATTCAAAGTTAGCCATTGTCTTTACTCCTGCAACATCTATTTCCACGTTATCTAGTCTTCCTATGGGAAATATAAAATATTGGTTTTCCATTCTTAACTGAATTGGGGAATATGCCAGGCTAGGTTTTCCTAAGGCTTCCCAGGTATTCTTAGCCAGAATGTTCACATCAGATCCTAGATACAACATGACGTCCTTAATCTCAAATTCATCTAACTGGGATACTAGTCTAAATTATTTTCCATCTCGTACGTTTCTTCTCTGCACTCTATGTGTACTCTTCTCTGGAAGATTAGCCCTTATTCTTGCTTCTAGGGTTTTTTCGTTCCCTAAAACTAGGTATAGCGCATTGCACAACTTTTCTGCTATTTGATCATTCCCCAGAATGTCAAATAATAATTGAAACCAAAGGTCAACTACATTTTGAGGTTTCTAAAGTTGTCTTGGTATGACTACAGTGTTTCTGGGTGTAGGGGGTGAAGCATGGACTTGCGCAATCTTAGAATAAACAATAGGTTGTGGGGATTTATCTCGTATCTCAGGGCTGGGAATATTATGAAATACTTCTATAGAATCTTTAAAGAACAACTTTTGTTTTAGAGGGTCGTACCTGTCTTCTTTAGGTTTTTCTTTCTGTATCTGAGGTAGAGTATCGACATCAACTCCTATTTTTAGTCCTCCTTGAGTAATGATATTAAGGTTGGGCAATTGTCCCTTAATAAATCTCTTGATTTCTGAACTGATGAGGTTAGTTCCTCATTGTCGTACCCTATCTTCCCATTTTGCAATTAATTTTGGGCAGTCTTCAGTTGCATGCTCGTTGGTTCTGTAGTGAGAGAACCATATCCACCTTGGATGAGGATAATCTTTATCCATGTGACCTTACTCATCACAGTTATAACACCTTCTTAGCCCTCTTCCCCCAGTTCTTCTTCCTCTGAAGTCTCCTTCGGATCCACCTCCTCGACCTCTTCCTGGTTCCTAAGGGTTTTCATTCACCCTGAATGTTGTTTGGTCTAACCTATCTGCAAGTGCATCCAATGCTCTACATTCATTGGTAGTATGCATGGTAGATGTGCAGAAATCACAGTGTACTATATTTGGTACTGTCAAATGTTTCTGCATAATGGGGCATTGTCTGGGCCCATGCTCATGGATTCAATAGATTTCACAATACTCAGTTGTTGGTGCTTCCTGGCCTCCTAGAAAAGCATGATACGAGGTGGGGTTATGGAACAATAAGTTCGTAGACACTTGCGCAACTCCTCCCATGGGTCCTGGTGGGGGTACCATCAGATTATGAGGAGGTCATATTTCTCTTATTCTTGGAAATTCATTCACCAGATGTCCTTATGTATAACATCTGGTGCACCAGACCTATGGTCATCCTGGTTTGGGTATCGTCATCTCTTGAATATTTTTTGTGAGCGTTGATATTTTCCCTTGTAGTTGTGCCAGATTCACATTTGTTGGGGGTCTGGTCACTCTCAGGCTCCCAGGGTATCCCACCATGGATTCACTCTTCATCGACTGTTCCAAGGGTTTTGTTAAAGTGGCTATCCGTTGTTTCATTAGCGAAATATCAGTCAGAGGAAACAATCCCTGAATGTACCATTCCCTTTGATGTTTCTCATGGATTGGATGTGCGAACCTCCCTATAGAATATTTAAACTTCTGGATGTATTCCCAGGATGATTCTTCTTCACGTTGCTGGATCTCACGCAACTCAGATAGAGCCTGTTGTCTTGACTGAGGTAGTTTGAACTCTTCTATAAACCTTGTTCATACCTGGCCAAGAGTGAACGCTTGACCTTGCATTCCTGGCACTCCTAGCTCAATGATATTCATGTACCACTTGAGAGTGCGACCTCTCAAGGTAGTCTAGAACTTGACCAAATTGTTCGCATCTGAAATCCCTCTGGATATCTAGATTGCTTCACACAAAAAATAGTGTTGCTCAACATATTCATCTCCCTTACCCCAAAATTATGGGTAGCGGGCAATCAAACCTCTCGCATGATCAGCCATTGTTGATCTTGTTGTTCTTATCAATATAAACACTAACAATCTTGCTTGTGATCCACCAGGGTATCCCAATATCCTCCATGTACTTGCACTTCCTAGTTGTGACTGAGTAACTAATTGTACTGGAAAAGAACTAGCATGAGAAGGTAGTATCAAAATTACCACTTTTATAGAAGACACTTGTGGTATGGGTGATTCGTTGTTGGTGACACTGGCTTTGGGGAAATTTTCTTTGATCTGGGGGGTCTTATTTTCTTCCACTAGAACAATCTCTTCAGTCGGATTCCTGATCAATCTTGTTATCAGGGTTGAATCTTCTCTTTCTTCTTCAATATTCATGTCATCTTCTTCCTCTCTTCCGTCTACACCTTCTCCTTCTTGTCCAACCTCCTGGGGAATTCTTTCTCTCTGCGCTCCTCTCTCACTTAATCTTTGACTGGCTAATCTTTCTTGTCTTGTCATCTTCTGCAACTCTTCCATCTGTCTTTCCTCTACTTATCCTGATCTGACTTCTTTCCTCAACTTCTCAGACTGTCTTGTTGCTTTCTTGATCTTGCCACGCCACCACTTCTTGACTATGGAATATCTCCTCAAGGCTCGCTCATCTTTGGATTCTGTTTCTTATTGTTTCCCCCCCATTTTGCAAATAACCCTTCCCCTCTCTCAAGCCATGAATCTACCCCAGCCTCTCCCTACCCCAAGCGAGGGTGTTTATGCTTCCATATCAGTCAGGGACATAGTCAACGTCCCCTCTTCCATTAAGAAAGCCTTAATCCATAGGGGGATTTCTCTCAAAATTATTCCCCTTATGTATTTCCTGAAAATCACCTCTACGTGAAAAAAATGTTGGTGGTTCTCAGCTGCAAAATCGATGATATATCCTTCTAATGTGGTACTGACCCAGAAATCAATCGTCTGTGTGACTGGGCAATCCAGTCGATGAAGTGTTTCTAGATTTTAGGTGTCCCAAGAACATATCCTCTTGAATCATTCTTGGAACTCTAGATCTTATTGGAGCCTCTTTATCGAGTGGAAAAGTTCTTCTGAAAACTTAACCCAAAAAATCTCATACTAGTCACTCGATCTTTCTGAGTAAAATACTTCTTCACGAGTATCTTCCACTGATTTTCCCCTCAGTTCTGCTTCTTTCCATATGAAGGTGTCACATTTTCTTTCCCACTATTGGTCAATACTAGATCTATAGATCCTCAGAAGCATCCTCCCTAGAGGTTCCCTTTTAATGTAGGTCCCGACAATGGAACCATTTTGTTGGCGCAAGTTTGATCAGAACAGGGTCCTTCTCAGGTTACCAACAAAAGGTACCGAGTAGTATAGAGAGTTGGTATTTTCATCTCCTTCAAAGAGAATAAGTCTCACCAAAGTGTTGCTAAGACAAATAGGTAGGGAAGGGTAAGGAAAATACTTAGGAGGATCCACAGAACCTTCAGGACTCATGTTGATCTTGAGCAAGAGACATGAACAGATCTTAATCTTATGTGTGCAAGAATTTAACCTAATTACGTTATGAAAAATAATTTAAACACAAAACCATCAAGTAGAACTTATAAACCATAAATAAGTACTGTAATGCATAAGTAAACACACAAAGACATATCATATTTTGAAAATTCAGGTCCTTCTTCATATTATCTTCTTCATATTTCTTTAATTATAGACTCAGAAATACACAGTAGTGCTCTACACATACTCTTGGCTCTGGAATTATGACACAGATCTCCAATTCTTAGACTAATATGTCGATTACATTATACATTCAGTGTTAAGGTCCTAACCCGCACATAGGTAGATCAATGTATTCGGATGTAAGAAAGGTCAATATTAATAAGACCTTTCAATAAAATAGAATAAGGCGGATGTAAGAAGACCTAATAGAAGCTTCCGCTTCTAGAAGGATCTTCCT
>ML816408.1:131279-148527 GCA_009831015.1 Picea engelmannii | reverse complement strand
AGTAGTTTACAGAGGGGCCTTTTAAAATCTTCATTCTTGACTAGCTCTGACAGAGGTACAAGGATCCTGATTTTCTGAATTTCATGCTTGAAATTAAAAGAAGACATGGGCTTTGGGATTTCCTTTACTTCAGGAAAAAAAATCTGGATTACTGAAGAGGGGGATCAGATTTTCTTACCTTTGTTGTTGTCTTCTATATCATTAGCAAGTGTTTATGCTCTGGTAGGTTGCTTGGGAACATCAGGTGTTCCGGATTTCTTCTTGGATCTAAGGTTGTATCTATTTTAGTTGTTGCTATCCTTGTCTCCCTTCCTCAGCTCATTAAGTTGACTGTCCATGAGAGACTCCTCGTATGTTTATTGAGTTAAATGAGGGAAAGGGGAGGTGTCTCCAAAACAATGGATTTCACGATCAAGTTCATCTATCTCCTCTCCTTCTCATCAACAACTAGGTTGTTCTGAAAAGGATCCTGGATTTTCTGATCACTTCCATCTCTATCTCTTTGTTCCCTTGGCAAGATCTAAGGAACCTTATTGTTTGGCCTCCTAAAGTTTCCTCTGGTATCAACATTTTGAGGGTTCCTATATGTCTGTTTCCATTCCATTTTCATTTTTTCCATCTCTATAGAAAAAGTCTTTACCATCTTGGTCAATTCATCTACTTGAGGGTAAGTTGTAGAAGAACCAGAGGTTGAGGCCTCAGACCTCCCTCTTCCTTTGTCTTTGTCAGACTTGCTTCTGAGCCTGTTAACTGCCAACACATTGGATTCTACTTCTAGGGATGCATCTTGCATGTTAGCCAAAGAAGTGGCTCTTCTTTCTCTGAGCAGGAGGCAAAAATTGGGGCCAAAGGCGCTAGCATAAGTGATTTTGGTAGAGGCTTTTGTAGTGTTCCCAAGGCCGAGCCCCGTTGTAAATCATGATATATGAAATGAATTGTAAATATGTTCTATAGGCTGGTGAGTCAAGTTTTGTATAAGCCGGTAGGCTTATGTGTTTGTTAGGCCAGGGAGCCTAAGTGTTGAAGGCCAGGGACCTGCTGTTGTACTTGTATGTATGCAGAATAATTAATAAAATATAAACATCACCAGGTGCAGACCGACCACGATGAATGAGTGAAGGGGGAATGAGCGTCCACAGAGTGGGCAAGGAATTAGGAGATGGAAGGTGGGAAAGGGGCTAAGTGTTGAGCCTAGGGGGCTTAAGCCTAGGAATAATATTTTAATATTATTTCCAAAAAAAAATCCATGTGCATATTATGTTATCCTAAGTTCCTAGCAAAGGGAAAATCATGTAAAAGGGAGGCATGTGGATGGAACGCATGCAGTTCCAAGGGTGACAAGTGGCCACCCTGACGCATGCAAATAAAACAAACAAGGTAAGTCATGAGGGGGTCTCTCATCCATTAGAACCCGACTGTCCTGAGCATGATCCGTGTGAGCCAATCCGTAAGAGTTCCTTGTGTAATTCTGATACGGGGAAAGAAAGCCTGTGTTTGTTCTGAAGAATCCATCTACACCCCTATTCAGAGCCGTGGAGTCTGTGTCTAGTTCTAGGAAAACCCGTGTGTGCATTCCCTGAATGGGAAGCCTGTGTTGAATTCGAGTGGAAGAATCTTTGTTATTTGAGAAAGCTAAGCTATCCTGTGCATGGAGTCCCTGTTCTGAAATCATGACCATGAGATCATCCTGTGACTGCTGAACCGGTTTGGGGAAGCCAATGTCTTTTTTCCCCGTGGGTTGTTGTGGCTATGCAGTACTGGACTGTGTGAGGCTTGTTGGCCTATGAGCGACTCCTCCAGGTGAGAGAGTGCGCAGAGGAAGGAGAGAACTCCTGGAAGGAACCCTGTAGCTGCCATAGAGCCCGAAGACTTTCGGTCCGGTCTGTTCCTGTAACCCAAGGTAAGGGAGATTGGCAGTCGAAGGACTGTCTAGGTGACAGAGAAGGTGCATTCTCCTGGGGTGGAACAGGCATGTGGGGAATGAGGGTCTGTGGGCAGTGAGCGTGGGAGATTCCTGGGAGAGCATTCCGTCCTTGTGGTTGTGTGCGACTGTTTTCCCTGTAACCTTAGCCGGAGCCTAGATTCCTTGCCTTGGGCTGGAGCTTAGTCCAAGCTTGGGGGTGACCCACTACCGAGCTGATGAGCAGTGTGGTCTAAGGCTGGGAGGTTCATGGAAGGCCTGCATTTGGTTGGTGGATTTCACCACTGTCACAAGATAAGTATCTAACTATGTTTTATCACATTTTATCATGTCTCTTCTATATATGTTATCATTATTTCCGCTGTGTATACGAATTAACATGGGATGCTATGGATTGTTTAATTATAGCAGTAATGATATGTTTTACTCTGAGATTTAAATGGGTTTAATTGTTAGATGCATGTGGATTATATACTGGACTGTGTTCGTTATTAAAAAGTGTGTACAACTTGTTACATTAACCCAAGGTAAGGGAGATTGGCAGCCGAAGGACTGTCCAGGTGACAGAGAAGGTGCATTCTCCTGGGGTGGAACAGGCATGTGGGGAATGAGGGTCTGTGGGTAGTGAGCGCGGGGGATTCCTGGGAGAGCATTCCGTCCTTGTGGTTGTGTGTGACTGTTTTCCCTGTAACCTCAGTCGGAGCCTAGATTCCTTGCCTTGGGGTGGAGCTTAGTCCCAGCTCGGGGGTGACCCACTGCTGAGTTGATGAGCAGTGTGGTCTAAGGCTAGGAGGTTCGTGGAAGGCTTGCATCTGGTTGGTGGATTTCACCACTGTCACAAGATAAGTATCTAACTATGTTTTATCACATTTTATCATGTCTCTTCTATATATGTTATCATGATTTCTGTTGTGTATACGAATTAACATGGGATGCTATGGATTGTTTAATTATAGTAGTAATGATATGTTTTACTCTGAGATTTAAATGTATTTCTTTGCTTGAATGCATGTGGTTATATAATTCCTGTACTAATTATGTAAAAGTGCATGTACAGATTGGTAACCGAGAGCGATGAAATCCTTGGTAACAAAAAGGTGACACTACAAATTGGTATCAGATCAATTAAACAAAGTAGCAGAAAAGGTGTGCTACAAATTGGTATCGGAGCGAAGGTTTCGACGCTGAGCCTAGATGGGCCAGTGGAGCAGTCATTGGACCAAGAATGTGAAGGAAAATTGGGTCTGGAGTGGCCAATTTCGGGCCCTGGTTTGCTTCGAAGTGTCAAGGAGATACTTGATGAGTTTTTAAGCTCAGGAGGTTTAGCGGTGCAGTGAAACCGCAGCTGGTGTGGTCTATGGCCATGGGAAGACAGGTCTCTACACCAATGGTGTTAGAACCTTAGGATCTGTTCGGGAGGGAAGGCGAGCCCTCGTGACTGTCGGATCTGGAAAAATGTGCATAAGGATTAAAATTCCTTTGGAAATGGCACAGGAGTGTGGAAATCGCGATACGCGAAATCCCGAATTAGTTAGAAATCGTCTGCGCTATCAGATCTCGGCCGGAAAACCTAACAGCCGTTGGATCTGTTGGGAGGTGTCTGAGGTTTCATGAGATTTTCCATTTCAGGAAATTGGGAATCGTGATATCAGGAGTCCTGGTAACAAGGGATAGAGATTTTCCATGATGGAAACCCCGAAACAGTCGTGGACCATCCGATTTGAGATGGCCACGTATTGCGAGACTACCCGTTTCAAGGATCGGGGATTCATAAGTTCCAATGACAAGAAATCAGAATTTCGTCGTGATAAATCCCGACCATTCTGTCGAGACGTTAGCATGTGGCTAAGTCCCGATGAACGAACGAGATTCCTTCGGGGAATCTCCGGGTCTTTAACGACCGTCCGATGTGAGAAAGATCTTATCGTTGGATTTTTCTAGGAATGGATGTGGACACATGGAGATGCACCGCGTGTCAGAGGGTCGAAAAGAGAAGCGAGAGTGGTGGGACCCAAATGATGTCACCGAACGTGACGAGGATCCTCCGAAACATACCACGCACCACTTTGGTAAAGGGCGACAACTATGTTGTAGACCTGAAGAATAATGTAAAACAGAATTTCGGAAGTTGGGGGTTGAAAAGGAGAGTTAAACGGGAGTTCTCCAGTACGGAGACTCCGAAACCCTGAAACCCAAAGTCTCGAGGTACAAAAACCTGAAGTTTCGAAATCCCGAAGTGCTAAAAATGAAAGCTTCGAAAACACAAAAACTGCAAAAGACTGACGAGTGCCAGAACTGGTGGGAAATTGCCGCAAAATGCAAAGAAATGGAAGAGATACATAATACTTCTAGTTCAAGAAACTTATTTAAACTGAAATTTCTTTTATTTTGTTTGAACTGGCTTATAAATATTGTGGATTGTTCATGAAAGTTTAATGGCCTAAAAAATTCGAATTGAATTGCACAGTTCGTGTGCAGAGTTCAACGAAGGCCAGAAATCCAGTTAATCAACATCGAGTATGGGGTGGGGAAGAGTGCAAATTACCCCTGAAATGGAAGATGAACGGGAAGGAAAGGATGTTAACCTAGGAGTCGAAGGATCAAACTCTAATGGCCATGGAAAGGAGATGGATAAGGAAGGACACATCATGAAAATCATTGAAGGATTGCAAAGAGAGGCTAAGGCTCACCGAGCTGATAGCCGAAAGCTCATGAAAGTCAAGGATCGGCAGGGTGAATTAAACTTAAAATTTTTGAAGAGCCTGGAAAGAATAGAGAAGAAACTCGAGAAGGGAAGAGACTCAAGTACGACAGAGAGTCGCAAAAACCATGGGAGAAGAAGTAGGTCAAGGAGTGGTAGCTGACATCTCAGTCGCTCCCAAAAACATTCTGACAGGAAGACACATAGTAGTTCAAGCCCGTCCCCTACCAGAAAACATAAAAAATCTAGAAAGGAGGAGTTGAAAGGGGAGATGAACAAAATTAAACCTCCAACATTTGATGGAGAGCATAAGAAGGAGGAAGATGCTGAGACATGGTTGCTTGGCATGAAGAAATACTTCCAACTACAGAATTATTCTGCCCATGCAAAAGGAAGAATTGCAATGTACCAACTGAAAGGAAAAGCATCCATGTGGTGGGATCAGTTTGTACAGGTGCAGCACATAAGAGAGAAAGAGGTCATGTGGAAGGAGTTTAAGAGGTATTTCGAGAAGAAATACCTGACTAAAAGATACTATGACAAAAAGATGAAGGAGTTCTTC
This sequence comes from Picea engelmannii, assembly GCA_009831015.1. Taxonomy (NCBI): domain Eukaryota; kingdom Viridiplantae; phylum Streptophyta; class Pinopsida; order Pinales; family Pinaceae; genus Picea; species Picea engelmannii. The sequence continues at coordinate 143,343 of ML816408.1, read as the reverse complement.
GAACTCAAGCTAGGCAGCATGACCATTGATGAGTATGAACGAAAATTTATGGAACTACTGAAGTATGTTCCATTCATCAAGGATGAGGCTGTCAAAATTCAGAGGTATTTGAGTGGATTTCCACCTTCCATTGGTGACAAGATTCAATACTATGATCCTAAGACCATGGAAGAAACCATAAGAAGGGAGAAATGCCTATACGAACAACAAAGAGAAAAGCCTACCTTTCGGAAGGCTTGGGATGACCGTAAGTGGTTTAAGAAAGAACAGAGACAGAAGGGAAACAAGCCTTCCTTTTTCAAAAACAATCCTTGGGGACAGTCATCTTTTAAAGAGCCCAGGAAAGTTGAAGGGAGTGAGCAGATGCTAAGGCCTCTACCTATGGAGTGTTGGGGTTGTAAAGGGAATCATAGGTACAGAGACTGCCCCCACAGAAAAGACAAGGCGAGAACTGTCTATACTATTCAGCAAGATGAAACAGTGGAGGACATGGGCAGCAGAATGCCGAGGATCTACGCAGCCCTGGACAATAAGAAAGCAGAATTTCAATCACACATGATTGAAGTGGAAGGTATGATCAACAACTGACCTCTTGTTATTTTAATTGATTCAGGGGCTAGCCATAGTTATGTAGATCCTAGAGTGGTGGAAAGTTTGCATCTAATGAGAATCAAACATGAGAAGTCTTGGTTAGTGCAGTTAGCCACAGGGACTAAGAGGAAGGCCACTGAATTGGTTAAGTCTTGTTCAGTGGACATGAAAGGAATGAGCACTAAGGCTGAATTGAACATTCTGCCTTTAGGCTCACATGATTGCTTAATTGGGATAGACTGGTTGGACCAGCACCATGCCCTTGTGGATTTCCGTAATAAGAGGTTCACATGTCTGGACGAAGAGGGAAATTAGGTAACAGTCCAAGGAATCCCCAGAGCCGTGGCTGTTAGAGAAATCTCAGCCATGCAGCTGAAGAAATGTTACCGGAAAGGCTGTCAATTATTTGCAGCCCGGGTGGAAGAAGTATTCCAAGATGAGGTCTCGAATTTGGAAGACCACAAGGTACTCAAAGAATTTAAGGACGTATTTCAGGAGGTACCTAGACTACCTCCGAAGAGGGACATCGATTTTTCTATAAATTTGATGCCTGGAGCAGCTCCAGTTTCGAAGGCTTCTTATAGAATGAGTACACCAGAGCTGAAAGAGTTGCAATTGCACTCGAAGAGCTACTAAAGAAAGGTTACATTCGTCCCAGTGTGTCACCGTGGGGAGCCCCGGTCCTATTCGTGAAGAAGAAAGATGGGATGTTGAGGCTGTGCATTGACTTTAGACAGTTGAATAAGGTCATTGTCAAGAACAAATATCCTCTGCCAAGGATTGACGATCTTTTCGATCAGTTGAAGGATGCGAAAATATTTTCGAAAATAGATCTCCGATCTGGATATCACCAAGTGAGGATAAAGGATGAAGACATCAGCAAGACCACCTTTAGAACAAGGTATGGTCATTATGAGTTTACAGTGGTGCCGTTTGGATTGTCCAACGCGCTTGCTGTCTTCATGTGCTTAATGAATGGAGTGTTTAGAAATTATTTGGACAAGTTTGTCATAGTCTTCCTGGGCGATACCTTGGTGTATTCCAAGATAGAGGAAGAACATGAGAAACACCTTAGAATGGTGCTGCAGGTGTTGAGAGAACACCAGTTGTATGCAAAACTGAACAAGTGCTCTTTTTACCAAAGGTAGATCCATTACTTGGGACACAATATATCTGAAGAAGGGATCGCTGTGGATCCTGAGAAGATACAGGCCATTCAAGAATGGCCAGCGCCAAGGAATGTGACAGAAGTTAGATCCTTTATGGGTCTAGTAGGCTATTATAGGAGGTTCATAGCCGGATTCTCAAGGATAGCTCATACTATCACTTCCTTTCAAAGGAAGGAGAAGAAGTTCCAGTGGACTGAAGAATGTGAGAGCAGCTTCTAGCGATTGAAGTAGCTGCTAACTAGTGCTCCAATCCTGAGGATTGCAGATCCAAACAAGGATTATGTAGTGTGCACAGATGCGTGTAAGGAGGGGCTGGTAGGAGTTCTCAGCCAAGAAGGATTTGTAGTTTGTTATGAATCCCGAAAGTTGAAGGAGCATGAGAAGAATTATGCGACTCACGATTTAGAGCTGGCAGCAATTGTTCATGCATTGAGGAAATAGAGACATTACCTCATGGGCAAGAGATTCAAATTGAGAACGGACCATAATGGTCTGAAATATTTATTTGATCAACCGACCTTAAATGCCAGGCAAATTAGATGGCTAGAGTTTCTGTGCGAATATGACTTTGATATCAAGCATATCAAGGGGAAATAAAATAAGGTGGCTGATGTAATTCATGCAGAAAAGTGCACAAATTACATGCTACAGCCATTAGCATGTACATAACTGAGATGAAAGACAGAATTTTAGAAGCTGCAAATGCTGATTTGCAGTACAGAGGTCTAGTAGCAAAGCTACAACAGCGTGAGAAACCACAAACCAAGGAAAGTTACACCATGGGAGCTAATGGTCTACTTCTGTATAAAAACAGAGTGTATGTACCCAATGTTCGGGAATTGAAGTTGTCCATTCTAAAGGAGATGCATAACGTGACTTATGCTGGACATCCTGGATATCAGAAGACTGTGGCAGCAGTCAAAGGCCATTATTTTTGGCCATGTATGAAGAAATAAATTGTTGAATACATCGCCAGATGTATGGAGTGCCAAAAGGTTAAAGCTGAGCATAGACACCCAACAGGGTTACTGTAGCCTTTACCTATTCCTGAGTGGAAATGGGACGTGGTAACAATGGATTTTATCACGGGATTGCCCAGAACAAGCAAGCAACATGATTCAATCATGGTGGTGGTGGACAAGCTTACTAAAGATGCCCATTTTATTCCGCTGAAAACCACCCACATGGCAGCTGATGTTGCTGATATCTTTTTAAAAGAAGTTGCACGCTTGCATGGAATTCCTAAGACAATTGTGTCTGATGGGGACCCGAAATTCACTTCGAATTTCTGGAAAGGACTGTTCAAAGGATTCAGAACGAATCTGAACTTTAGCATAGCATATCATCCTGAGTCTGATGGACAGATAGAGAGAGTAAACAGAGTAATAGAAGACATGCTGAGAATGTATGTGATGGATAAACCATCAAGGTGGGAAGACTACCTACATTTGGTAGAATTCGGCTACAATAATGGGTACCATGCATCATTGAAGATGAGCCCATTCGAAGTGCTTTATGGAAGAAAGTGCAACACTCCAATGAGATGGGATAATTTAGCTGACAGAGTAGTAGTTGGACCTGAACTACTCAAAGAAATGGAAGATCAAATGATAAAAATCAAACAGAATCTGAAAGCTGCCCAGGACAGGCAGAAAAGTTATGCTGATAGTAATAGAACCCATAGAGAATTCAAAGTGGGTGACCATGTTTTCTTGAAAGTGAAAGCTAACAGGAGTTCCCTGAAATTGGGAAGTTGCGCCAAGTTGGAAGTAAGATTTTGTGGGCAATTTGAGATCCTGGAAAGGATTGGGCCAGTTGCATACATGCTTGCATTACCTGCATCTATGACTGTACATAATGTATTTCATGTTTCATTGCTTAAGAAATATGTACCTAATGCTAATCATGTTATCGATTGGAATGTGATTCAGGTGGAACCAGAATGTGTCCTGCAAGTGCATCCTGTACGCATATTGGACAGGAAAAGAAAACAGCTCCGGAATCGAGCTATAGAGCTTGTAAAGGTCCAGTGGACCTGGTACGGTCCTAAGGACGCGGCATGGGAGCATGAAGAATTTATGCGGGCAGAGTACCCACATCTTTTTGAAAATTTTGAAAATCTTGCAGATGCTATGTAAAGTTGCACTTAGGACAGTGCAAAAATAAGGGGAGGGGAATTGTAGTGTTCCCAAGGCCGAGCCCCGTCGCAAATCATGATATATGAAATGAATTGTAAATATGTTCTATAGGCTAGTGAGCCAAGTTTTGTATAAGCCGGTAGGATTATGTGTTTGTTAGGCCAGGGAGCCTAAGTGTTGAAGGCCAGGAGCCTACTGTTGTACTTGTATGTATGCAGAATAATTAATAAAATATAAACATCGCCAGGTGCAGAATGACCACGATGATTGAGTGAAGGGGGACTGAGCATCCATAGAGTGGGCAAGGAATTAGGGGCTGGAAGGTGGGAAAGGGGCTAAGTGTTGAGCCTAGGGGGCTTAAGCCTGGGAATAATATTTTAATATTATTTCCAAAAAAAAAGCCATGTGCATATTATGTTATCCTAAGTTCCTGGCAAAGGGAAAAGCGTGTAAAAGGGAGGCATGTGGATGGAACGCATGCAGTTCCAAGGGTGAAAAGTGGCCACCGTGACGCATGCAAATAAAACAAACGAGGTAAGCTGTGAGGGGGTCTCTCATCCATTCGAACCCGACTTTCCTGAGCGTGATCCATGCGAGCCAGTCCGTAAGAGTTCCTGGTGTAATTCTGATATGGGGAAAGAAAGCCTGTGTTTGTTCTGAAGAATCCGTGTACACCCCTGTTCGGAGCCGTGGAGTCTGTGTCTGGTTCTAGGAAAACCCGTGTGCGCATTCCCTGAATGGGAAGCCTGTGTTGAATTCGAGTGGAAGAATCTTTGTTATTCAGGAAAGCTGAGATAGCCTGTGCGTGGAGTCCCTGTTCCGAAATCATGACCGTGAGATCATCCTGTGACTACTGAACTGGTTTCGGGAAGCCAGTGTCTGTTTTCCCCGTGGGTTGTTGTGGCTGTGCAGTATTGGACTGCGTGAGGCTTGTTGGCCTGTGAGCGACTCCTCCAGGTGAGAGACTGCGCAGAGGAAGGAGAGAACTCCTGGAAGGAACCTGTTGGCAGCCAACTCACATTTTTTCGCTGTCTAATAAAGCTGCCTACACCTACGTTCTGCAAACATCAATTTTTCGTCGCAATTCACAAATAAACGACACTTTTATTTTTGCGATATTTGCACTTTTATCTTCGTTTTGTTTTCACGACTGTAAGTGTGAAAAATTGACCTTTGTAGTCGCATTGAAATCGTTGTTTGAACTGTCATGATCTTTCTTGTCGATATGTTTATTGCGCTTATATTGCACTTACCCTTATATAGATAGCAAAACTTTCGAACTGTACTCACTGGACATTCTTGTATTGATCATGTGACTTGGTTTTATTGAGTTTGTATGCATTGGTATTTGGATTGGCTTTTTATTTGAACTACTTGACCTTTGATTTCATAATATACATGGGTATTATGTTTAAATCTTTCATACATATCCTTTTAATATAATCCCTATGTTAATGTTTTCATAACTATTGGTTGGTTGATTATATGAATAACCGTTGGCACATTGGTTAGCCTATGGTTTATATGAGCTGATACTATGGCGCATAGTTAATGTTTGGTATTGGTTTTAAGTTTAACGTCGATGGTTCAAAACTATGGCGCAACGTTGATTATGTGCGTTGGCTTATGCACTTAGCATGTGTTTTATTGGTTGGGCAAATGACTTGATGGTTGAAATGATATAATGGATATAACAACTATGTAAATCGGTGGTCGTACTATTTGCAATAACTATTTTGCATGGCCAGGTTAATCTCCACCACCTTCGCATGCTACCATTCATGCCTAACCATTATTCCCATTCACCTCTGTTAGCTCGGGTAGCTCTGCTCATGTGTGTGTTTTCATCCAAACCCTCGGCTTACCATGTGCTCGGATCCATGGCAACAGTCATGCGGATCGAGCCAAACGGCAGCCAGGACTTGCTAATGTTTGATAATGCCCATAGAGACCTGGAAGAAAATGAATGGCTCACCTTCATACAACGATTCGATGGTTTTAACCTCTGTGTTGCTCAACAATTCGCTTCGACTTTAGATGGCTGTAGAGCCAAGGTGGGTGACACCCAGTTGGAAATTGACGAGCAATTTATCGCCTCTGCTACAGGTTTACCCTCTTCGCGACAGCGTTGGTTCAAGAATTCTAAGGTCGAGGACGTGTCATGGGTGCTACTGTTTGTCTCCCGAAAGGTCACCTCTTGTGACAGAGGTATGCCCATCTCTGCACTTAAACCACGATGGCACGATACTTTGATGGTAGTTAAGCAATTCGTGACCTGTGAAGGTCGTTACAGGCTCATTTTTCTCTACCACCTACGTTTGCTAATGAATTTAATGGGATATTCATTGAATATGCCCTTTTTCCTTCATCGTAGCCTGTTTAAAATGTCTAAGAAGTTTAAAAAGCAGAAGGCTGACAGTAGCCTGTTCCATTATGGGCTTATTAAGCTTATCGTTGTGTATCATATGAGTTTGCATGGTGATAATTGGAGAGCCTTCATCTCTCGTAATGGTTTTGAGGATATAAACCCTGCACAGGTTGACAAACCTATGGTAAGTGAAGCCAAGGCCGAGCCACCTGTGCCCTATCATATCCTACTGCCTCCTCCTAAACCCTCGACCGACCCTCCTATTGACTTACTCGATGCTATAATTGAGAATCCTATGAGCAAAAAGCCCAAGGAAAAGCCTATTGTTAATGCCAAGGGTAAGAAGAATGCTCGACTCATTTCAAGGATGGCCAGAAACAAACTGAAACCCCCTGCTAAGTCAAACCCTATCGTCCTAAGTGAAGATTCTGATTCTGATGTGGAACGTTTCTTGGCCAGTGAATACCCTTACTTGTAGGGTTTGTGTCCTGAGCCACCTTACGATTTCATGTCAAACCTTCCCCCTTGCCTAAGAAATGACCCTAGCTACCCTGGTATTAAATTGCCCAGTGAAACCCTTGATCACCTGTCCAAACCCTCGCCCGATCCTACAAAGCTCACACAGTCATCCTGTGACCAATGCGATTTATGGTTGGAACGTTATTACATTGATGTTCCCATACTCCAATCAAAAATTCAATCACTGGAAAGTCAAATTGAGATATTGACCAGCCAACCTGACCAACTCCAAGCAATTGATAAGAAACAGAGGACAACAGGCTCGATCCTTTTCAAAAAAGTTGAATCGGCTACGGCAGTTATCAACTCCAAATTGGCATGATCAAGCCGTCTCGTCGCTATACAGGTACGAAAATTTGATATCATTCTAGTTGTGTGAATAATCGAGTTCGATATACTGATTTGAATTCTGTTTTCAAACAGCTCTGTTTACATTTTGAAATGGCTCTGTTATAATGTGTGCATCCTGTACATTGTTTCGTTTGCTAAAATAAGAGAAGTTTCGATTTAGTTATGATTTAATCATTCCCAGTATAGCCTTCGATAGATTTTTTGGATTTAAGTGGTCTTCGTTTGGATTTGATTTGGTTATCTGCCTGATGGAGTTAACGAAATTGTTGGTTCGTTTTCAATTCAATTCGTTTTGTGTCCACTCCCAACAAGAAGTGTTCCACGATCAATTGAGAATGCGATTCGTTTGGATTTGACTTCGTTATGATCCATATGTTGTGGTTGGTAAACGATTTTATTGATTTTGTTGGTTACGATATGCTCTGTCATATAATTTTTAAAGACTCTGTTTTTATAAAAACAAAATGCTCATTTAAGCCTGTGCACGCGTACCCGAATCATGGAACGATTTTGATTCGTTTAAAACCTTTCCTGTTTGATTTGCTCTTATTCTTGAGTTGGCAAGATTATTTGATGAGTTGGATTCCGATTATAATTGCTACTCTTTTGATTTTAAATTTATAAAATGAATTGGTCAAACCCGGTTATAATTCGTTTGATTGGAACGGTTTTGGTCAAGGAAAACCGATCTTGTTTGCTCACTGTGCAATGACAAACGATCAATATCTATTACAAACTCTGTTTGATTGATCCTGTTACGATTTTGTTTGTGTACAATTATGAGTCAGTTATGGTTTGAATTTGCTCACATCCTAAATTGTTTGCTATACAGTTATCATGATCCTGTTCGATTCGATTATTCTCTTGTTGACAAAGACAAATATAACGAATTGCTTACGATTTGTTTGATTATAATCGTTTCAATTGATATCAAAACGATTTCACAACTGTTGAATTCGATTCGATGTGAAACGATTGCATTGTTGTTCGATGATGGTTCTGTTGACACGATTTTGTGGTAACAAAAACAAAATAGAGTATGTCTATCTCTGTAGTCATTTAATTAATTTGGATCTTGTTTGATTTCGAATGGTAAAATAATTTCGAATTAAATGATTCGTTTTCAAATGGTTATTGGATACCAATTAAATGGAATTCTTTAAAAGATTTTCAATCTTTTTTAATGCTGATTCTGTATCATATTTAGACTAGCTACAGAATCAGAGGATTCTGTAGCTAGTCTATAGAATTAGATTTTATTGTTTTATTAATAAAATATCTCTCTAACTTGTTCATTTTTGGTCCTTTTCAGGTGAATTCGAATTGCTTGGGATTTGATGGACAGTTTAAAGGATATTTAGATGTTTTACTTTTATTTTAGTTTCTTAGTTTAGTTGAACTTGGGATATCTTCCCAGATTTATGTAACTATTTTGATAACTGCCACAGGGAGGTTTTACCCTGTGGAAAACCTTATAAATACTTATTATTTTTGTAATAATGGAATCCTCACTTGTGGGAGAACCAGGCTATGGAATTCTAATGCAAACTGAGACAGAAGTTGATGTTCTGCTATAGCTTTAGCTTTTCATAATATCAATCTTTTGTTTCATGTTTATGATTATCAATTTGTATTTGATTAATGACTACTTTAGCTATCATTGTCCTTTGCAAAATGATATGAATTAATTTATATGATCCATGTCTGATTTCTTTCACTAATTTAAAGATTACAACAATTACTTAGTTCAGCTAATGAAYGACAGATTTCTCTTCTTCATAAACTGAATTATCATGTATAAGTCTTTACATATGGATTTATCTAACTGTGAAGATTTATAAATTATATGATTGTTGTGATTTTTTATKTCTTGTTTGTCCTATAAATAAACTTGAAGAGCATCGCAGCTATCRTTTACGAGAAGYTTCTGGATTATTYGGTGCRGGTTTCCTCCCTYYGWTCTGCTAAAACARTCATCATACATAGGACAAATCTGGAGCATTTCCAGGTCAGTTTGTCATTTATTTGTTCAGTATATTTATCAGTAGTTTAGTTAGATATTTGTTTTAATTTAGATTAGTAGTTAGAATTAGTATATTAGTAGTTTAGTTTAGTTAGTTTCTGTTTTATTTCTTGTTCATAAAATTATAAAATCAACAAAAATATCTTTCTCTGTCTCGGGGCAGAATGCAAATGAGTTTTTCAGGTTTTATTCAAATCTGTAAATTGTAGATATTGTGCATTTTTGTGAATAAGTTTTATTTCAGTTAGTAGTTAGTTATTTAATTAGTTAGAGTTAGTATTAGTTAGTAGATTGTATATAATAGTTAGTTTAGTTTATTAGTTTGTTTTATTTGTTTTAGTTAGATTAGATTAGTTTTCTTTTGTTTTATTAGGACCTTAGATCAGATAACGGAGCTGCTAAACCCGTCAGGGTGGTTCATCCCAAATGGCTTGGGTTATTAGACAACCCCGGACCGGTTCCACTCTCTCAGTTGACGGACGATCGATTTTGCACGTCAACAAATGGTGCTAGAAGGAGGGACTGAATTTAATTAATGGCACGAGGCGGTCGTAAGACTCCTCCACCAGCTAATCGCTCATCTATAGTGACAAGAAGTCATTCGAACAATAATATTCCCCCTCAAACAGCAACCACATCGAACGACAATCCACATATCATAGTTGAACCAGTAACTCCCAATCCCGTAGCTGGTGACACACAAGAGATTGTTTGCCAGTCTCTCATAAGAAATCATAGTGCCTTAGCCTGTTTAAGACATCCAGATCATCCTTTGGGTCAACCTTTAGATTTTTCTGATATCAGAGAGCAACTCGGTGTCAGCAACCTCATTGAGAACCCTACAAACCCAATTGACACTCCTGCTGCAGGAGGATCTGGTATACCGCCTTCACCTCCCCCATCATCTCCTTCCTCTTCTGGAGGAGATTCCTTTGATGAAGGGAGTTCCCCTTCACAGCCTTCTACACCCACCACACCAATGGAAAATCAGAACAACCCTGCAAGACCTTTGCTCGACCAGGATGCAGTAGTTGTACCTGGGGCACAACACCCCTTACCTAAACATCCTGAGAAGTGGCTTCCCAAGTTCGACCCCAACTCTAAACAAGTCGCCGAAGACCATATTAAAAAGTTTATGTTAGCCATTAGACTCCGCAATGTCGAGCATGAAGACGTTGTCTGTAGGTTGTTTCCCTATACTTTCGAGGGAAATGCATCCACATGGTACTTTGCCCAACAACCCCATACCATCGTGTCTTGGGACAAGTTTGAATCTTTCTTTTTGGAAAAATTCGGAGACGATAAGACTCCAGAAGTTCTAGTTATGGAGCTTTCTAGCTTAAAAATGAACCCAAAAGAAAAAGTCAAAGACTTTAATCAAAGATTCTTAACACTTAAAAACAAAATCCCTGTTGATTCCATGCCTGCTGAGAGTCTTATAATCGCATACTACACTAAAGCTTTGCATCAAAGTATAGCTATTTGGGTTAAACGATCTAAGAAATCTACGTTGTTAGAAGCCTTTGAAGAGGCCAGCCAGATTGAAAAGGATATCCTTAGTTTAAAAGACACTACTAGCAACGAAACATAAACTAGTTCTTCTTCCAAGAAGAAGATCGAGATCCTCCAAAGACCCACTCAAAGTAAAGCGCACCCTGAAAGCTCTGATTTAGAAAACTTGACTAAAGTCGTTCAAAAACTATCAAATCAAGTTATAGATTTAAAAAGGATGGTCGAAGAAGCTTCTTCGAGCAAAGGGCCCTACAAACCCCCATTCAGGAAGACCTTTCCTCCCAACCGACCTAATCCTACTACTGAAGGCCTTAATCTAGAAAGTCTGCAATACACCTTACAAACAATTCTAGAAGGCCAGGATAACTTGATACCTCCTGATATTCTTGAAGAGGTTGTTGAACAAGAAACAATTCAAGAAGAAGAGTCTTCTCAAAAAAAATTTGGACACTTCTCGGATAGCATCTTTCAAGCTAACTTCGAGATGGTTCACCCCTACAATACTAGGAGTAAGACAACAAAGAAAACTCCTTCTGAAAACACTACGACTTTGCCTCCAAAGCCTTCTAAACCAGCTGAGACTAAACAGAGTAATGTAAAACCCAACTTAGATTATGATTTAGTTGAAGATATTAAAAAGTTAAGGGCTAACATTTCTGTTTATGAGTTGTTAAAGTTCTCATTCTTGCTACAAAAAATGTTACATAACATCTTAGAGAATAGTAAAAATGGTAATTCAAATAGTAACAAGGTTGTTCAGAACAAAGTCCCTCAGACGACTTCCACTAAAAATAACCCTGATCCTCAAGATAAAGGAAGCCTTCCTGTAAATACTGTAAATAATGTAAATAAAGTAGTTTCATAAATTGCAAGTAAAAAACCACAAACTACTACCCTAAGTACTCGCAAAAATGTACCTCCGTTTTTGTTAACTTTCGAAGTCTTTAATAGAAACGTGCACAATTGTATGGTAGACTCAGGAGCAACATCCAATATAATGCCATGGTCTGTATGTCAGAAAATTAATGCTGAGGTTGAACCATGTACATTAAAAATCATCCAACTTGATCGAACTGATGTTAAAGTTATAGGCGAGTTAAGGAATGTTCTTATAAGATTATCGTCTAACCCCAAGGTTCATCAAGTAATTGATATTATCGTTGTGGATATTCCAGAAGTGTATGGTATGTTTTTGAGCAGGGACTGGTTGGAGCAGTTACATGGCTATTTCGCAATAGATTGGTCTCACCTGTGGCTCTTAGAAAACGACAAGCCCAATAAGATCAAGGTAAACCGTGAACATTACCTTAAGTTCACAGTCACAGATTTGAATGACCCCAATGAACCATTTACACCTTCTGCCGATTCACCCGAAGTACAAGGGATGGATACC
>ML816408.1:13803-42742 GCA_009831015.1 Picea engelmannii | reverse complement strand
AAAAGCGTTGAGGTACAATTAGCATGGAAATGATGTCATAAAGATAATTTAAGTGAGGGTTTTAAGAATTGTTGAGAGTATAAAGCATCACAAACATAAAGACTAGTGCCAACTACTTTCCTAGGACAAATGGAGTCAAGATATTGCATTCAAGGAGGATAAGCAAGAGAGAAGGTGAATATTTGAGCCTTAGAGTTATCCACTCATAGAACCAAGTCAAATTTGGTATCCACGTGTCTTAAAACACATGGATTGACTCACTCATGCAATCCATGTGTTTTTTTGAAAGTAATATTCCAAATTATTCTTTGTGTATATTGTCATATTGGTATCCTTACTTCTAATCCAACTTCATGATAACACATGCTTACAATATTTGGTTGATTAGTGCCTTGATTATTTGTGGGGGATATATATATTAAAATATATTAGAATATTAGAATATTACAATGTAATATGGAATTACCATATTACATTGTAATATGGCATACAATATAGTATACCATATTTCATGTATTTTTTTTTTTAAACCTAAAGTCATCGTCGCAATATCGATGCAAGTTCATCGATTTTTTTTTACTATTTTACCACCACCGTCACTATAGTGACGAAACTTCGTCGCAACTTTCCACGAATATTCGTCGCATATACAACATGTGCGTCATAAATTTGGTATTGAGATATGGAACTCGTTGATATTACCGTGTATTTTCGTCGAAAATTGCGATGATATTTCTTTGCACATTCAGCAGCTGCGTTGTAAGTTATTGGCTTGGCATAACTTTTCATCCCAATTGCGACGGAGTTTCGTCGTAATTGCCACATTTCTTCGTTGTTATTGTGACAATATTTCGTCGTAATTGCGACGATGCATAGGGTTAACTGATATTGAAGGTGGTGACAAGTGGAGAGTTAATTTCGTCATTGTTTCCACGCACACCTGGATCATGGATATAGCGACGAAATTATTCCGATGAAAAAAAACCTGGGATTTTGTGGAAATTGGGACGGATAAGTGTGACAATATCAACGAAAAACCGTCGTAATTTTGTTCATATGTACTAGTGAGAATTATCATCCAATAAATGCAAAGTAAATAAGCAATGAACAAATGAACAATCATACACATACATAGTACACCAGTGTTTTACATGGAAACCCAAATCGGGAGAAAACCACATAATGTTTTTTCTTATATGTCTTGAAGAATTACATTCATTGGAAGCACCAACTTCCTTTATTTTTCAGCTGCAGCTGGAAGGAGGCTCCAACCCCCTAGTTTCTCAGGCTACAACCTTAAGGAAGCTCCAACTCCCTTATTCTTTGGCTACAACCAGAAGGAGGCTACAACCCCCTATGTTCTCTGGCTACAACTCCTGATGTAGAAGTAGAATGATGGAACCAATGTCACACTATCATTGTGAGATATACCACTATAATCATGGACCAATAAATTTGAACCATGCATCAACCTGTACCATAAACAAGTGCATCAACCATGCACCAACCTGTACCAAAGAACCTATAATCAACCTGTACCATAAACAAGTGCATCCAACAATGTACCAAGTGTTAGGACCCTATAATGTACCTTTTTGTTCATACCTTTTTCTATCATTACATCCTTTTCCCACTCACATTTAAGCCTACATTATCACCTTAACCTATCTTTCCAAAGGTATATGACGTTTCTTCTCTTTGCTATATGTTTAATTTTTTTTAATGTAATTTTACATTACTCTCATACTTAGCCATCGATCAGAAACATATAATTGCTGAAACAATTTGAACTGCAGATTATATATTGTTGCTGCTTGAAGACCCGTTGCTGAAACAATCAATAGAACACAAATCCCATTGTTGAAACAGTCTGTGATTTGCGATGCTGGAACAAAAATTCACACAGCAGTAACAAGAAGGAGTTGTTACACTGGCCGCAACAGCCGTACCTTAAGCCAGCACCAACCATCACTGCTGCTTGAGACCACGTTGCTGAAACAGTCAAATAGAATGCAAATCCCGTTGTTGAAACAGTCCGTGATTTGTGATGTTGAAACAATATACAACAGCAGTAACAAGAAGATAAATAAATAAGTTGTTACACCAGCTGCAACAACTACACCTCAACCCAACACCATTCCAACTACTGTAACAACATTTTGCTACGAGATATCAGAATATCCTATTCCAACATAGAAGATTAGATCTGACTAAGAATAGGATTTGTATGTACACATGTAATTTTATGATCAATTGTATTAAGAGGATTCTCCTCTTTAAATAAGGGGAAATCATCATTAGACGGGGGGGGTTTAGCTAGAAAGGAATTACAGAGAAGGGCATGTTCACTTTGGATATTGTAACATGATACATTTGACAAATGAATAAAAGATTATTCTAAGCATTTCTTCTTAGTTCCTTTCATTTCTGGGGAGTCTTGTGAGAAGGAGAGGGCCCACCTTCTTCACAAGATTCACCCATTAGTTATGTAGTGTGTTAGTATTATTTTTCTTCATGCCTTGTTTAAACTCTGTTTTGCTGAAACTCTACTTTACTGAAACTTTGTTTTGCTGAAACTCTGCTTTACTGATTGTTACATTGTTTTCATACAATTCATTCCTAGGTAATTGTTAATCATTCTGATTGGTAATTCTACTTGATGAATTTATGAAAGTGTGATAATCAGAGATAGGTGTTGAAGATTCCTTCTTGGGGAATAGGGTCCTATTCTCTGTTATAGAATAGTTAGCCTTCAGTACTTGTTAATCATTTTGATTGGTAATGAGTTTATGAAAGTGTGATAGTCAGAGACATGTGATGACGATTCCTTCTTTGGGGAATAGGGTCATGTTCTCTGTTACAAAATAGTTAGTCTTCCTTGCAGTATGCTGAAAGATTTCTTTTCCTAGGTTGCTACTTCTTAATGTAATCCAAGATTCTTCTGATAATTATTTTCCTTTGAATCTCAAACTCTGCAATAGATAGATTGTTTTTCTATAATTCAAATTAGAACTTTAGTATGTTCAAAGAAAGGTGTGATTAGTGTACTTTTACTACAACTCTAGATCGCTTTTGAGATTGAGCATATACAGTGTGTGATTGCCTTTGAAATAAACAGACTTCCTTGGGTTGACAATTTATGTAACACTTGATTGTTTAGTCAATAAGCAATTACAGTGACCAACATTTTGGCACCGTTGCTGGGGAAGGCAATTATAGATTTCAAAAGCACTTATGTTCTTTCATATTTACAGATTGCATGAGAGGATGTAGAGACCCCAAAGAAACTGACCCTGTAGGTGGCAGGTGTAGAGGAAGGGGGGTAAGAAAGACTTGTATTGACGAGATTATATCAAAATCTGAATTTGTTTCTCTTCAGCGACCAAGCTCTCAAAAACCAAAATCTCAACCTTCCTTTCAAGAAAACTTTGAAACGGGGAAAGAAATTTAGAGCCCTGAGATAGTTGAGAAACCAACAAAAAACATTGAGGATCTAGCAAGTGCAGCAGGGGAACAAACAAAATAAACCATGGATGAGTGTAATGAAGAACTGCACCATGAAGAATAGGCAGGTACTGAAGGAGAGGTAAATGATGAAAACTCTTTTTCTACCTTAAGATTTCCTATTGGTGATGTTCCTAGAAGAGTAGCTCCCATGAAGAATATTCCACTCTCAGATTTACCTAACTTTCATGGTTTATCTTTAGAGGATCCTGATAAATTCCTTTTCGAGTTTGATGTATTATGCAGAAGTTATGATTACATTTCCAATGCTAAAAAAATAAAGCTATTTCCAACAACATTAAAAGGAAATGCATTAAGATGATTCATGAGTCTTGGAGGTCATGTAATCACAACATGGGATCAGATGAAACAAAAATTCCTGCACAAATACCAAGACTATTGCTAAACAAGAGAAAAAAGAGAGGAACTATTCAATATGATACAAAAAGAGGATGAAAATTTGGAGGACTTTGTGGAAAGGCTACAGTATAATCTACAAAGATCCAGACACCCCGGTGTAAGTAAAGATATTCTTAAAAAAATATTACTAAAAGGAGTAAGGGATGAATGTCTAGATATGCTGAATATGCTTGGTAAAGGGGACATATCTAAGAAATCATATGATGAAATTGTTAACCTATGTAAAAGATGTTCAAGAGGAGCTACAAGGAATAGATCAAACAACAGGGATACCACATTTTCAAGAGTTCAAAAATCAGCCAGTAGAGGAGCAACAAGAGCCGAAATAGGTAATTTACTTGAGGGTTTTAAAACTGAAATGTTAAGTTATTTTGCTTCACAAATTGACACCTTGTAGATTCAAAAGAAACAAGCCGAAGCGGAAGCAACTCTATCCATATTTTGTTCCAAATGCAGAGATAAGCACCCACGAAGGGAATGCCCATTGGACAAAAAGCCAATCTGCACCATTTGTGATAAGGATCATGAAACTAAACAATGCCCTTCTTTACCAAGAATCAAAGCAGCACTACAACCAACTGATGAAGAAGCTGAAGCTGTCTATCTATTGACACAGAGAAGGCAATGTCAACTGTGGGGACAAGGTACGAACCCTAATGTGCCATTTACATCTTCTAATCGTTGAAATAACTATCCTTCTTTTAGTCAAGCAAATTACCCTCCCTTTAATCAAATGCAATACCCAACCCTCAATCAAATGAATTACCCATCCATGCAACAAACAAACCCTCCCTTTGTAGACCCAACAATGTGGAATCCTTGGCCTCCACAAAAAAACCCCTACCTTAATCAATGGAATCCAAATTGGAGAGGTCAACAACCCTCGTTCCCAAATCAATTGCCTCAATTTCAATCACAATTTCAGCAACCACTCTCTTTACCATCAGGTACTCCACTGAACAATCAAATGATGAGGCCCCAACTACCCATACAACCTAACCCTGACCCCAATAATAAGGCTGTGCAGTGCATTGATATTCAAAACCAGCCTATACTTTCTCTTTTCCCTACTCAATGCAATGATATTCATTTACGATTTGGGAAAATAGTAGAACCTATCATTGATGATGTTACCTCTTCTGATTCCAATAAAGAAGAAATAAAAAAGCATGATGTACCTAAAGAGGTACAATCGTCCTCCAAAACTGTTGCTGAAACAACAAAACCACCATTCCCTGAGCCTTTATCTTTGACTAAAACAATTGAGCCACCTGCTTTCAATCTTCTAGGGGAATTACAAAATCTCTTTTTCAAAATTCCACTATTACAAGCACTAAGAGATGTACCAATTTATGCTAGAACTATGCGAGACATTTGTTTTAAGAAACCTGGTAGGAAAACTAAAGATCCCTTGATAGTCCATGTCATGGGTGATTTATCTGCATTAATGTTGAGTAAAACTCTTCTTGTTAAATACGATGATGCAGAAGTGCCACCTCTGCCTTGACAAAGGCCTCTGCACTGACCTCCCGGTCTTTAAGGATCGTTTGAATTCCTCTTTCAACCGAAGTAGCTCTTTCGATTCCACAGTGGAATCTCTATCAAAAACCAATCGATAGGTCCTTCTTTCCCTATCATGGCCTTTGCATACGACCACTACTCTTTCCACAATAGGAAAATGCATATACTTTCGGGTTTTGGGGTTTTCTAATTCCTGACGTCAAGAGTTCCTATTCTCTCAAACTCCCGATCTTCAATTTGCCGATGCACCCCCTTTTGCCTTAGCCCCGTCTGGCTATGCCCTAGTCCATGTGACCAGTTCTCATAGGATAATAGCCTTATCTCTTTCGGGGGTTTGGGTTTCAAAATCTCGATGTGCTCCAATTTCCGTTAGCCCTCCAAGCTAGACTTTTGGTCCACATGACCTCCCCTTATATGACCACAGTCATACTTCTAATCGGGATTCGGGGTTTCGAAGGTTGAAATGTATCAAACCTCTTGTCCATGAAATCCTCGATTTCCCGATTGATGAACCTTTCCTTTCGGGAAATTTCCTGAAAGCTTCGATCTCGGCCACGCGTCCTCAAACATGGATGGTCCTATCCGCTTCGGGGTTTTCACCGTAAAGATTTCTCGATCCCCATTATGCTGAGATGACGTCAGCAGGGTCCCACATAGAGCTCTCCTCTTTTTGGAGTATCAGAATTCACGATTCCGAACTATAAGTTCCCCTTGTCTCCAGGACTCACGAAATGCCGATCCCGGACTTCTTCTAGATTTCTGACACGTGTCCCAAGTAGATGGACGATTCAGATTGATCCTCGTGTTTCATCGACTAAAAAATCCAAAGCACTAGCTTATGTGAGTCCCGATGATCGAAATGTTGATGGGCTTCTGATCTCGCCCACGTGTCCCAACTGATGGACGGCTCCGATCGTTTACAGGGTTTTCAACATGGATTTTCCCGATCTCTTGCTCATAGAACTCCCAATTTTCTGAGTCCCAAAACTCCGATGGGGTCCTCCATTTCGGGACTTTTCCTGAGATCTTAGATATTTTCCACGTGTATCCACAAACGGACGGCTCAGATTCACTCTCGCTATTTCGAGACTTGAAATGTCCCGACTTTCTCGACCTCAAGAACTCTGATTTCCTGAACGCCGATATCCTGATAAGTCAATCCTTTCAGGACTTTCACCCTCATGTTCACAAAGCTTTAAAACCCTGTGCAACTTTCTATATATCTGACGGTTCAGATCATCTCTTCTCCTGCCCTCTCTCTAGACGTGAAATCAATGGTCCAGATCTCTTTCTCCAGCTGATCTGACAGATACTGTGCTCCCTCCTGAACTTGCGCACTTTCTTCCCAACCTTGGGAGAATTCCAAGCGGTCCAAAGGCCTCGACCTTTGTCTTCTCTTCCTCTACGAACTCCTTTACCTTGAGCTTCGTTGCGCACCCTGAAAACGCTAACTCCTCCTGATCTTTTCTTCAAATCCTTGAAGATTTGACCTCTACACTCCTGTAGAGTCTTCGCACATTGAAGTGCTATCTCTACTGAGCTTCTCCAAGTACTCAGATCCCTAAGGGATTTTATCCTTCTTTCTTCTCCCACAGATGGAGAAATATGGATGCCCTCCTAGCTATCCTCTACCTCAAGCAACTTCTTGCTGAGCCTTCAGGGTGTTCAATAACCCTGTGAAGATCCCTCAGTGGATTCTTCCTTCAATTACAGAACTCAAAGAGTTATCTTCTCCCTATGCATGTCTGCACAATGTCTCAATGCCCTCCTGGAAGAGTATCTCCTCCCAGAACATTCAGCGATTATGTCCTCTGTGTACTCCTTGCACCTGCTCAATGCCCACTTGGCAGAGATCTGAGAATCCTCAGTGATTCTGGTTCTCTCTGAATTCACAGCAGAGTTCTTCCTCTGTGCACTCCTTGCACTGGATCAATGCCCACCTGGCAGAGCTTCACAGAAATCCTCAGAGATTCTGTCTGCAAACTTTGTTCTTCTCCCACAGCCTAGCCTCCAAGGTATTCAAAAACCTTGAGGTCTTTCTCCTAAGTTGTTGACTCCAGTTCTTGTGTCGCAGCACGCCTTTGTCTGAATCCGTAGAATTCATTAGTGCTTCTGTGCACTGGTGTTCAGAGACCGTAGTACTCTGTCATGCCCTCCTGGCATGAAACCACAAAGAAACTCAAACCTGGAAATCAAACACAATCCTACAAATGTAAACCTACAACATACATCTATAGCATATAAGAACACTCACAGACATTCATTCAACACAGAATCCATGCAGGAAAAATTGCTTCTGTTTATATTAAAATGGAAAATGCCTGTTTGTACAAGGTGTTTTTGAGCACTCTCTTGCTCTTCTCTTACAACCACTACAACTACAACTTCTACAACTACTCAAAATGAGATACGAAATCTCTTTTACCTGAGGGGGCTCTTCGAGCTCTTCCCTCCAATCTACCTACCCTATTCAATTACATTGAATGGGTTGTCTAGTCCACTATCCGGATCTAGATATCAGCCTTACAAACATTAAAGGCCTATCTACTCTAATGTCTGCACAAAGGCACGACTTCACAACTGAACAGCTTAAACATTTAATTACATTCAATTAAAATTTTAAATGAGGATGCGCTTCTCTTCAACATGAGATTTGAATTCGCTGACGTGGCTGGCTGGATGACATGGAGAGATGCTCCTGCATCATACTCCTCAGCTGGAAAATCATGAGCTTCTGTTCATGAGCTTTCCATCTCAGCTGTGGAAATCCTCCTAGATCCCAAATCATCCTTTGGAGTTGTTCATCCACTCCATTTCCCTGTTCCTGCTTCCGCACTGCTGCTATTGCTTCCTTCCTGCTGCTCAGCCTCTCCTTGTTGACAGTTTCTGCTGACTCTACCATCAGCCTTCTGATGTCTTCTATCACTCGGTCTAGCTGTTCCAGTGGCTGGCTCTGTTCATGCAGTCTCCTCAGCTACAAAAAAATTTGGCACATGGGCAGATCACTGTGATCTCCCATGCCTTTTGCATCAGCTTCCAACTTCACCTATTGGATGTGCACGCTCTGCACCTTTACCCTCTCTTCCATGGCTTCAATCTGTTCCCACAGATCAACCAAACTAATGTCGTCTTCCCCTTCTTCTTCTGCTGCTGCANGCAGTCTTTTCAGTCTCCTTGCTAAAAATATTGAGTCATTCCTCGGAATGCTCATCATCCTCTTCTTCTTCTTCTGCTGTCAGCTTCAGTGCTACAGCTTCCTTAGCTTCCTGGATGAATATGTTGAGCCATTCCTCATAATGCTCATTTTCCTCTCCTGCTTCTTGGGCAGCTTCAAATATCCATTCAAATCTCTCTTCGATAGTCTCAGCTGATTGTTCTGCTACTATTGCTGCATCTGCAACCCATACTTCTGCCTCCTCTTGGGAAAGTGGTAGGAATATTCCAATTCCCCCAATCATCATAAGATTCCTCATATCTTCCTCTTCTGTCAACTACACATGCTGATCTAAATCCATTTTCGAGCTCACCTGCTCTGTCATCTCCTCGGGCTGATCAAAATTCACCTGCTCATCCCTGCCCACCTGGAAATACGAGATGTCTCTACTACCCTCCTGGAAGTCCATGGAATCAACTAATTCCATCTCTGTTTCCTTGCCCACCTGGAAAATTGGAAACCTTTCGCTGCCCTCCTGGCAGTCTATGAGATCCCGCAGTGGCCTCATTTTATTGCCCAGCTGGCAATGTGAAATTCCTTGGCTATCCTCTTGACAGTCCATGAGATCCCAAAGTGATGTCAACTCATTGCCCACCTAGCAAACTGGAATTTATTCTCTTCCCTCCTAGCAGTTCTTGAGATCTTCAGCTGATCTCAATTCACCCTCTGCATCATTAAGACCTCTCCCAGCCTTTGGCTCACACATCTAAACCATTTCTTCTTTTGGTCCATTGAGGTTTTCCACATACCTCAACCATCCCCTTAACAGCCTACGTTGTCTTCTTGCAATCAACTCCTTGACTGGCCATTTCACTTTTGCCTTCCTCATGGGCCATTCACACATCCATCTCAACCTCTTATCCTATCGCATCACAATTGCAATTTCATCCAGTCTCGCGTTCATCTCAGTGAGTTCTTCATCCCATTCTGCATCACTCATCAGTTCTAGGTCCTTTCTTCCAGCAAACCTACGACCTTCAGTAGCCATGTTGTTGTCCATGTCTACTCTCCTAGAAAAATTGTTGCTGTCAATCTATACCCCGAGTGTTCCTAGCTTCCTCCTACAGTCCTCCTGACTGTCTTCTTGATTGTTGCTTGCCTACCTACAAACAACCACCACAGAGTCTCCAACAAACCTGTCCTCTTTTGTCTTCTCGATTCACCTGAGATATACAAGTGAAGTTCCCTCTCTGATACCACTTTGACATAGTGTATCAGAGTGCTCTTTATCTCTTATGCCTCCCTCACCTGAAATATACAGACAAGAACCTGGCTCTGATACCAAACTGACGCAGAAGCACCACCTCTACCTCGACAAAGGCCTCTGCGCTGACCTCTTGGTCTTTAAGGATCGTTTGAATTCCTCTTTGAACCGGAGTGGAAATTTCAATTCCAAAGTGGAATCACTATAAAAAACCCATCCATAGGTCCTTCTTTCCCTGTCATGGCCTTTGCATACGACCGCTGCTCTTTCCACAACAGGAAAATGCATATACTTTTGAGTTTAGGGGTTTTCTAATTCTCGATGTCAAGAGTTCCTGTTCTCTCAAACTCCCGATCTCTGATTTGCTGATGCGCCCCCTTTTTCCTTAGCCCTATCTGGCTATGCTCTAGTCCATGTGACCAGTTCTCATAGGACAACAACCTTATCTCTTTCAGGGGTTTGGGCTTTGAAATCCCAATGTCCTCCAATTTCTGTTAGCCCTCCAGGCTAGACTTTTGGTCCACACAACCTCCCCTTATATGACCACAATCATACTTCTTATCAGGATTCGGGGTTTCGAAGGTTGAAATGTATCAAACATCTTGTCCACGAAATCCCCGATTTCTAGATTCTCGATTTCCCGATTGATGACCCTTTCCTTTCGGGAAATTTCCCGAAAGCTTCGATCTCGTCCACGCGTCCTCAAAGATAGACGGTCCTCGCTGCTTCAGGGTTTTCACCGTAAAGATTTCCTAATCCATGTTATGATGAGATGATGTTAGCAGGGTCCCACATAGAGCTCTCCTCTTTTCAAAGTATCAAAATTCGCGATTCCGAACTGCAAGTTCCCCTTGTCTTCAGGACTCACAAAATGTTGATCCCTGACTTCCTTTGGATTTTCGACACGTGTCCCAAGTATATGGACGGTTCAGATTGATCCTCAGGTTTCACCAACTGAAAAAGCCAAAGCACTCACTTACGTGAGTCTCGATGATCGAAATGTCGATGGGCTTCCGATCTCACCCACGTGTCCCAACTGATGGACAGCTCTGATCGTTTACGGGGTTTCCACCATGGATTTTTCCGATCTCTTGCTCACAGAACTCCTGATTTTCCGAGTCTCAAAACTCCGATGGAATCTTCCATTTCGGGACTTTTCTCGAGATCTTAGATCTTCGCCATGTGTCTCCACAAATGGACAGCTCAGATTCACTCTTGCTATTTCGAGACTTGAAATGTCTCGACTTTCTCGACCTCCAAAAATCCGATTTCCTGAACGTCGACATCCCGATAAGTCAATCCTTTCGGGACTTTCACCCTCCTGTTCATGAAGCTTTAAAACCTCGTGCAACTTTCTATAGATATGACGGCTGATGGAAGATTTTCTCAAGATCTGATGGTTCATATCATCTGTTCTCCTGCACGCTCTATGGATGTGAAATCAACGGTCCAGATCTCTTTCTCCAACCGATCTAACAGATACTGTGCTCCCTCCTCAACTTTGGTACTTTCTTCCCAACCTTGGGAGAATTCCAAGTGGTCCAAAAGCCTCGACCTTTGTCTTCTCTTCCTCTGCGAACTCCTTTACAATGAGCTTCGCTGCGTGCCCTGAAAACGCTAACTCCTCCTGAGCTTTTCTTCAAATCCTTGAAGATTTGACCTCTACACTCCTGTAGAGTCTTCGCACACTGAAGTGATATCTCTTCTGAGCTTCTCCAAGTACTTAGACTCCTAAGGTAGTTTATCCTTCTTTCTTCTCCCACAGATGGAGAAATATGGATTCCCTCCTAGCTATCCTCTGCCTCAAGCAACTTCTTGCTGAGCCTTCAGGGTGTTCAGTAACCCTATGAAGATCCCTCAGTGGATTCTTCCTTCAATTACAGAACTCAAAGAGTTCTCTTCTCCCTGTGCCTATCTGCACAATGTCTCCATGCCCTCCTGGTAGAGTATCTCCTCCCAGAATGTTCAACGGTTCTGTCCTTTGTGTACTCCTTGCACCTGCTCAATGCCCACTTGGCAGAGCTCTCAGAATCCTCAGTGATTCTGGTTCTCTCTGAAGTCACAATAGAGTTCTTCCTCTGTGCACTCCTTGCACTGGCTCGATTCCCACATGGCAGAGCTTCACAGAACTCCTAAGAGATTCTATCTGCAAACTGTGTTCTTCTTCCACAGCCTAGCCTCCAAGGTATTCAACAACCTTGAGGTCTTTCTCCTGAGTTGTTGAGTTCAGTTCTTGTGCTGCAGCACGTCTTTGTATGAACCCGCAGAATTCAGAAGTGCTTCTGTGCACTGGTATTCAGAGACCGCAGTACTCTGTCACGCCCTCCTGGCATGAAACCACAAAGAACCTCAAACCTAGAAATCAAACACACTGCTGCAAATGTAAACCTATAGCATACATCTACAACATATAAGAACACTCACAGACATTCATTCAACACAGAATCCATGCAGGAAAAACTGCTTCTATTTATATTAAAATGGAAAATGCCTGTTTGTACAAGGTGTTCCTGAGAACTCTCTTGCTCTTCTCTTACAACCACTACAACTACAACTTCTACAACTACTCAAAATGAGATACGAAATATCTTTTACCTGAGGGGGCTCTTCGAGCTCTTCCCTCCAATCTACCTACCCTATTCAATTACATTGAATGGGTTGTCTATTCTGCTAGCCAGATCTCGATCTCAGCCTTACAAACATTAAAGGCCTATCTCTTTTAATGCCTTCACAAAGGCACGACTTCATAGCTCAACAGCTTAAACATTTAATTACATTTAGTTCGAATTTTAAACGAGGTTGCGTCTCTCTTCAACATGCGATTTGAATTTGCTGACGTGGTTGGATGGCTGGCTGGATGACATGGAGAGATGCTCCTGCATCATACTCCTCAGCTGCAAAATCATGAACTCCTGCTCATGAGCTTTCCATCTTAGCTGTGGAAATCGTCTTGGATCCCAAATCATCCTTTGGAGCTATTCATCTGCCCCATTTCCCTGCTGCTGTTGCTACTGCTTCTACATTGTTGTTGCTGCTTCCTTCCTGATACTCAGCCCCTCCTTGCTGACAGTTTCTACTGACTCTACCATCAGCCTTCTGATGTCTTCTATCACTTGGTCTAGCTTCTCCAGTGGCTGGCTCTGTTCATGCAGTCTCCTCAGCTGCAAAACATTTCGACACATGGGAAGATCACTGGGATCTCCCATGCCTTCTGCATCAGCTTCCAACTTCACCTGTTGGATGTGCACACTCTGCACCTTTACCCTCTCTTCTAGGGATTCAATATGTTCCTACAAATCAGCCAAACTAATGCTATCTGCCCCTTCTTCTTCTTCTTCTGCAAACTCCCATGTTGCATTCTTTTCAGTCTCCTTGCTGAAAATATTGAGTCATTCCTTGGAATGCTCATCATCCTCTTCTTCTTCTTCTGCCGTCATCTTCAGTGCTACAACTTCCTTATCTTCCTGGCTGAATATGTTGAGCCATTCCTTAGAATGATCATTTCCCTCTCCTGCTTCTTGGGCAGTTTCAAATATCCGTTCCAATCCTTCTTCGATAGTCTCAGCTGACTGTTCTGCTACTGTTGTTGCATCTGCAACCTAGACTTCCGCCTCATCTTGGGCAAGTGGTAGGAATATTCCAATTCCCCCAATCATCATAAGATTCCTCATATATTCCTCTTCTGTCAGTTGCACATGTTGATTTAAATCCATTTTCGAGCTCACCTGCTCTGTCAGCTCCTCGGGCTGATCAAAATTCACCTGCTCATCCCTACCCACCTGGCAATGCGGAATGTCTCTACTACCCTCCTGGCAGTCCATGGAATCAACTAATTCCATCCTTGTTTCCTTTCCCACTTGGAAAACTGGAAACCTTTCACTTCCCTCCTGATAGTCTGTGAGATCCCACAGTGAACTCATTTCATTGCCCAGCTGGCAATGTGAAATTCCTTGGCTGTCCTCCTGACAGTCCATGAGATCCCGCAGTGATCTCAACTCGTTGCCCACCTAGAAAACTAGAATTTCTTCTCTTCCCTCCTGGAAGTTCTTGAGATCTTCAGTTGATCTCAATTCACCCTCTGCATCATTGAGACCTCTCCCAGCCTCTGGCTCACACATCTGAACCATTTCTTCTTCTGGTCCATTGAGTTTTTTCGCATACCTCAACCATCCCCTTAAAAACCTGCGTTGTCTCCTAGCCATCAACTCCTTGACTGGCCATTTCTCTTTTTCCTTCCTCATGGGCCATTCGCGCATCCGTCTCGACCTCTTATCCTGCTACATCTCAATTGAAATTTCATCCAGTCTTGCGTTCATCTCAGTGAGTTCTTCATCCCATTCCGCGTCACTCATCAGTTCTAGGTCCTTTCTTCCAACAAATCTACAGCCTTCAGTAGCCATGTTGTTGTCCATGTCTGCTCTCCTAGCAAACCTTCTGCTGTCACTCTATGCCCTGAGTGTTCCTAGCTTCCTCCTATAGTCCTCCTGACTGTCTTCTTGATCATTGCTTGCCTACCTGCAAACAACCACCATAGAGTCTCAAGCAACCTTGTCCTCTTTTGTCTTCTCGCTTCACCTGAGATATAAAAGTGAAGTTCCTGCTCTGATACCACTTTGACGCAGTGTATCAGAGTTCTCTTTATCTCTCATGCCTCCCTCACCTGAAATATATAGACAAGAACCTGGCTCTGATACCAAACTGACGCAGAATCGCCACCTCCGCCTCGGCAAAGGCCTCTGCGCTGACCTCCCAGTCTTTAAGGATCATTCAAATTCCTCTTTGAACTAGAGCTGCTCTTTCGATTCCACAGTGGAATATCTGTCAAAAACCAATCCACAGGTCCTTCTTTCCCTGTCACGGCCTTTGCATACAACCGCTGCTCTTTCCACAACAGGAAAATGCATATACTTTCGGGTTTCGGGGTTTTCTAATTCTCGATGTCAAGAGTTCCTGTTCTCTCGAACTCCCGATCTTTGATTTTCCGATGCGCCCGCTTTTGCCTTAGCCCCATCTAGCTATTCACTAGTCCATGTGACTAGTTCTCATAGGACCACAGCCTTATCTCTTTCGGGGGTTTGGGCTTCGAAATCCCGATGTGCTCCAATTTTCGTTAGCCCTCCAGGCTAGACTTTTGGTCCACACGAACTCCCCTTATATGACTGCAGTCATACTTCTTATCAAGATTCGGGGTTTCGAAGGTTGAAATGTATCAAACCTCTTGTCCACGGAATCCCCGATTACCCGATTCTTGATTTCCCGATTGATGACCCTTTCATTTTGGGAAATTTCCCAAAAGATTCGATCTCGGCCACACTTCCTCAAAGATGGATGGTCCTCACCATTTCGGGGTTTTCACTGTAAATACTTCCTGATCCCTGTTATGCTGAGATGAAGTCAGCGGGGTCCCACATGGATCTCTCCTCTTTTCAGAGTATCAAAATTCACGATTCTGAACTACAAGATCCCCTTGTCTCCGGGACTCACGAAATGTCGATCCCCGACTTCCTATGGATTTTTGACACGTGTCCCAAGTAGATGGACGGTACAGATTGATCCTCGGGTTTCATCGACTGAAAAATCCAAAGCACTCACTTATGTGAGTCCCGATGATCGAAATTCCGATGGGCTTCCGATCTTTCCCACGTGTCCCAACTGATGGACGACTCTGATCGTTTACAGGGTTTCCAACATGTATTTTCCCGATCTCTTGCTCACAGAACTCTTGATTTTCTGAGACACGAAACTCCGATGGAGTCTTCCCTTTCGGGACTTTTCCCAAGATCTTAGATCTTCGCCATGTGTCTCTACAAATGGACGGCTCAGATTCACTCTTTCTATTTTGAGACTTGAAATGTCCCGACTTTCTCAACCTCGAGAACTCCGATTTTCTGAACGCCAATATCCCGATAAGTCAATCCTTTCGGGACTTTCACCCTCCTGTTCATGAAGCTTTAATACCCCATGAAACTTTCTACAGATTTGACGACTGGCGGGTGATTTTCTCAAGATCTGACGGTTCATATCATCTCTTCTCCTGCGCGCTCTCTGGACGTGAAATCAACGGTCCAGATCTATTTCTCCAGCCGATCTGATGGATACTTTGCTCCCTCCTGAACTTGTACACTTTCTTCCCAACCTTGGGATAATTCCAAGAGGTCCAAAGGCCTCAACCTTTGTCTTCTCTTCCTTTATGAACTCCTTGACCTTGAGCTTTGTTGCACGCCCTAAAAACGCTAACTCCTCTTGAGATTTTCTTCAAATCCTTGAAGATTTGACCTCTACACTCCTGTAGAGTCTTCGCACACTGAAGTGATATCTCTTATGAGCTTCTCCAAGTACTCAGACCCCTAAGGGATTTTATCCTTCTTTCTTCTCCCAAAGATGGAGAAATATGGATGCCCTCCTGGCTATCCTCTGCCTCAAGCAACTTCTTGTTGAGCCTTCAGGGTGTTCAGTAACCCTGTGAAGATCCCTCAGTGGATTCTTCCTTCAATTATAGAACTCCAAGAGTTCTCTTCTCCCTGTGCCTGTCTGCACAATGTCTCAATGCCCTCTTGGCAGAGTATCTCCTCCCAGAATCTTTAGTGGTTCTATCCTTTGTGTACTCCTTGCACCTGCTCAATGCCCACTTGGCAGAGCTCTCAGAATCCTCAGTGATTCTAGTTCTCTCTTAACTCATAGCAGAGTTCTTCCTCTGTGCACTCCTTGCACTGGCTCGATACCTACATGACATAGCTTCACAGAATTCCTCAGAGATGCTGTCTGCAAACTATGTTCTTCTCCCACAGCCTAGCCTCCAAGATATTCAACAACTTTGAGGTCTTTCGCCTGAGTTGTTGACTCTAGTTCTTGTGCCGCAGCACGTCTGTGTCTGAACCCGCAGAATTCAGAAGTGCTTCTGTGCACTGGTATTCAGAGACCACAGTACCCTGTCACACCCTCCTGGCATGAAACCACACAGAACCTCAAACCTGGAAATCAAACACACTCCTGCAAATGTAAACCTACAACATACATCTACAACATATAAGAACACTCACAGACATTCATTCAACACAGAATCCATGCAGAAAAAACTGCTTCTATTTATATTAAAATGGCAAATGCCTATTTGTACAAGGTGTTCCTAAGCACTCTCTTTCTCTTCTCTTACAACCACTACAACTACAACTTCTACAACTACTCAAAATGAGATACGAAATCTCTTTTACCTAAGGGGGCTCTTCAAGCTCTTCCCTCCAATCTACCTACCCTATTCAATTACATTGAATGGGTTGTCTAGTCCACTATTTGAATCTAGATCTCAGCCTTACAAACATTAATAGCCTATCTAATCTAATTCCTACACAAAGGCACGACTTCACAACTCAACAGCTTAAACATTTAATTACATTCAATTCAAATTTTAAACGAGGTTGTGTCTCTCTTCAACACACGATTTGAATTCGCTGACGTGGCTTGCTGGATGACATGGAGAGATGCTCTTGCATCATACTCCTCATCTGGAAAATCATGAGCTCCTGCTCATGAGCTTTCCATATCAGCTGTGGAAATCCTCCTAGATCCCAAATCATCCTCTGGAGCTGTTCATCTACTCCATTTCCCTGCTGCTGCTGTTGTTGTTCCGCGTTGCTGCTGCTGCTTTCTTTCTGCTGCTCAGCCTCTCCTTGCTGACAGTTTCTGCTGACTCTATGATCATCCTTCTGATGTCTTCTATCACTCGGTCTAGCTGCTCCAGTGGTTGGCTTTGTTCATGTAGTCTCCTCAGCTGCAAAAAATTTTGGCACATGGGTAGATCACTGGGATCTCCCATGCCTTTTGCATTAGCTTCCAACTTCACCTGTTGGATGTGCACGCTCTGCACCTTTACCCTCTCTTCCAAGGATTCAATCTGTTCCCACAGATCATCCAAACTAATGTTGTCTGCCCCTTCTTCTTCTTCTGCTGCAAACTCCCATGTTGCAGTCTTTTCCATCTCCTTGCTAAAAATATTGAGCCATTCCTCAGAATGATCATCATCCTCTTCTTCTTCCTCTACTGTCAGCTTCAGTTCTACAACTTCCTTAGCTTCCTGGCAAAATATGTTGAGCCATTCCTCAGAATGCCCATTTTCCTCTCTTGCTTCTTGGGCAGTTTCAAATATTTGTTCCAATCCTTCTTCGATAGTCTCAGCTGACTATTCTACTACTGTTGTTGCATCTGCAACCCAGACTTCTGCCTCCTCTTGGGCAAGTGGTAGGAATATTCCAATTCGCCCAATCATCATAAGATTCCTCATATCTTCCTCTTCTATCAGCTGCACATGCTGATCTAAATCCATTTTCGATCTCACCTGCTCTGTCAGCTCCTCGGGCTGATCAAAATTCACCTACTCATCCCTGCCCACCTGGAAATATGGGATGTCTCTACTACCCTCCTGGAATTCCATGGAATCAACTAATTCCATCTCTATTTCCTTGCCCACCTAGAAAACAGAAAACATTTCACTGCCCTCTTGGCAGTCTGTGAGATACCACAGTGACCTCATTTCATTACCTAGTTGGAAATCTGAAATTCCTTGGCTGTCCTCTTGACAGTCCATGAGATCCCGCAATGATCTCAACTCGTTGCCCACCTAGAAAACTAGAATTTCTTCTCTTCCCTCCTGACAGTTCTTGAGATCTTCAGTTGATCTCGATTCACCCTCTAAGTCATTGAGACCTCTCCCAGCCTCTGGCTCACACATTTGAACCATTTCTTCTTCTGGTCCATTGAGGTTTTCCGCATACCTCAACCATCCCCTTAACAACCTGCGCTATCTTCTAGCCATCAACTCCTTGACTGGCCATTTCGATTTTGCCTTCCTCATGGGCCATTCGCACATCCATCTCGACCTCTTATCCTGCCACATCTCAATTGCAATTTCATCCAGTCTCGCGTTCATCTCAGCGAGTTCTTCATCCCATTCTGCGTCACTCATCAGTTCTAGGTCCTTTCTTCCAGAAAATCTACGGCCTTCAGTAGCCATGTCACTGTCCATGTCTGCTCTCCTAGAAAACCTGCTGCTGTCACTCTATACCCCGAGTGTTTCCATCTTCCTCCTATAGTCCTCCTGACTATCTTCTTGATCGCTGCTTGCCTATCTGCAAACAACCACCACAGAGTCTCCAACATCCCTGTCCTATTTTGTCTTCTCACTTCACCTGAGATATACAAGTGAAGTTCCTACTCTAATACCACTTTGATGCAGTGTATCAGAGTGATCTTTATCTCTTATGCCTCCCTCGTCTGAAATATACAGACAAGAACCTGGCTCTGATACCAAACTGACGCAGAAGCGCAACCTTCACCTCGGCAAAGGCCTTTGCGCTGACCTCCCGGTCTTTAAGGATCGTTCGAATTCATCTTTGAACCGGAGCGGCTATTTCTATTCCACAGTGGAATCTCTATCAAAAACCAATCCATAGGTCCTTCTTTCCCTGTCATGGCCTTTGCATACGACTGCTGCTCTTTCCACAATAGGAAAATGCATATACTTTCGGGTTTTGGGGTTTTCTAATTCCCGATGTCAAGAGTTCCTGTTCTCTTGAACTCCTGATCTATGATTTTACGATGCACCCCCTTTTTCCTTAGCCCCGTCTAGCTATGCCCTAGTCCATGTGACCAGTTCTCATAGGACCGCAGCCTTATCTCTTTTAGGGGTTTGGGCTTCAAAATCCTGATGTGCTCCAATTTCCGTTAGCCCTCCAGGCTAGACTTTTGGTCCACACGACCTCCTCTTATATGACCGCAGTCATACTTCTTATCAGGATTCGAGGTTTCAAAGGTTGAAATGTATCAAACCTCTTGTTCATGGAATCCCCAATTTCCCGATTGATGACCCTTTCCTTTAAGGAAATTTCCCAAAAGCTTCGATCTCGGCCAAGCGTTCTCAAAGATGGACGGTCCTCACCGCTTCGGGGTTTTCATTGTAAATATTTCTCGATCCCCATTATGTTGAGATGACGTTAGCAGGGACCCACATGGAGCTCTCCTCTTTTCTAAGTATCGAAATTCATGATTCTAAACTACAAGTTCCCCTTGTTTCCAGGACTCACGAAATGTCGATCCCCGACTTCCTCTGGATTTCTGACATGTGTCCCAAGTAGATGGACGGTTCAGATTGATCCTTGGGTTTCGCCGACTAAAAAATCCAAAGCACTCACTTATGTGAGTCCTGATGATCGAAATGTCGATGGGCTTCCAATCTCACCCACGTGTCCCAACTGATGGACGGCTCTAATTGTTTACGGGGTTTCCAACATGGATTTTCCCGATCTCTTGCTCACAGAACTCCCGATTTGCTGAGTCCAGAAACTCCGATGGAGTCTTCCCGTTCAGGACTCTTCCCTAGATATTATATCTTCACCACGTGTCTCCAAAAACAGATGGCTCATATTCACTCTCATTATTTCGAGACTTGAAATGTCCCAACTTTCTCGACCTCGAGAACTCTGATTTACCGAACGTCGATATCCTGATAAGTCAATCCTTTCAGGACTTTCACCCTCCTATTCATGAATCTTTATTACCCCGTGCAACTTTCTACAGATCTGACGACTGACGGGTGATTTGCTCAAGATCTGACAGTTCAGATCATCTCTTCTCCTGCACGCTCTCTGGACGTGAAATTAATGGTCCAGATCGCTTTCTCCAGCCAATCTAACAGATACTTTGCTCCCTCCTGAACTCGCACACTTTCTTCCCAACCTTGGGAGAATTCCAAGCTGTCCAAAGGCCTCGACCTTTGTCTTCTCTTCCTCTGTGAACTCGTTTACCTTGAGCTTCGCTGCGCACCCTGAAAACGCTAACTCCTCCTGAGATTTTCTTCAAATCCTTGAAGATTTGACCTCTACACTCCTGTAGAGTCTTCGCACACTGAAGTGCTATCTCTTATGAGCTTCTCCAAGTACTCAGACCCTTAAGGGATTTTATCCTTCTTTCTTCTCCTAGAGATGGAGAAATATGGATTCCCTCCTGGTTATCCTCTGCCTCAAGAAACTTCTTGCTGAGCCTTCAGGGTGTTCAGTAACCCTGTGAAGATCCCTCAGTGGATTCTTCCTTCAATTACATAACTCAAAGAGTTCTTTTCTCCCTGTGCCTGTCTGCACAATGTCTCCATGCCCTCCTGGCAGAGTATCTCCTCCCATAACGTTCAACGATTTTGTCCTCTGTGTACTCCTTGCACTTGCTCAATGCACACTTGGCAGAGCTCTCAAAATCCTCAGTGATTATGGTTCTCTCTGAACTCACAGTAGAGTTCTTCCTCTGTGCACTCCTTGCACTGGCTCGATGCCCACCTGGCAGAGCTTCATAGAAATCCTGAGAGATTCTATCTGCAAACTGTGTTCTTCTCCCACAGCCTAGCCTCCAAGGTATTCAACAACCTTGAGGTCTTTCTCCTGAGTTGTTGACTCTATTTATTGTGTCGCATCACGTCTTTGTCTGAACCCTTAGAATTCAGAAGTGCTTCTGTGCACTGGTATTCATAGACCGCAGTACTCTGTCATGCCCTCCTAGCATGAAACCACAAAGAACCTCAAACCTGGAAATCAAACACACTCCTGCAAATGTAAACCTACAGCATACATCTACAACATATAAGAACACTCACAGACATTCATTCAACATAGAATCCATGCAGGAAAAACTGCTTCTGTTTATATTAAAATGGCAAATGCCTGTTTGTACAAGGTGTTCCTGATCACTCTCTTTCTCTTCTCTTACAACCACTACAACTACAACTTCTACAACTACGCAAAATGAGATACGAAAACTCTTTTACCTAAGGGGGATCTTCGATCTCTTCCCTCCAATCTACCTACCCTATTCAATTACATTGAATGGGATGTCTAGTCCGCTATTCGGATCTAGATATCAGCCTTACAAACATTAAAGGCCTATCTACTCTAATGCCTGCACAAAGGCACGACTTCACAACTCAACATCTTAAACATTTAATTACATTCAATTCGAATTTTAAACGAGGTTGCGCCTCTCTTCAACACGTGATTTAAATTCACTGATGTGGCTGGCTGGCTGGCTGGATGACATGGAGAGATTCTCCTGCATCATATGCTGATCCCAACCATCCTACTATCACAGTACAAATTGGAAAAATAATAATTCCTCAAGTTCTGGTAGACTTAGGCACTTCTATCAATATTATGACTCTTGAAACTTCACAACTGTTACAACTGAAGAATGAAATCAGAGATACTTAAACCATTCTAGAACTAGCTGACCATTCTACAATAAAACCAGAAGGAGTCATTGAAGACCTAATCATCTCAGTTGATTCTTGGAATTATCCAGCCGACTTTGTGGTATTACAACCTAAAACAAAGTTGGGGGGTCATCCTCTAATTTTGGGTAGACCTTGGCTAGCCACAACAGATGCCTTTATCAGTTGCAGATCTGGTTCAATGACAATTTCCAATGGATATGAGACCAAACATCTTACCCTCTACCCTCACACTACACCCTTGATTAATAATGACAATTCCTTATGGGTGGAATTTGACGATCAAACTACTCAACCTATCTTGACTATCGGATAAGCCTTAAGCCTTAAAGACGTCACTGAGGATGAAGTAATTAATAATTTTATTTGTGAACCCTCCTCTATGAATCTATAAAAACATAATCAGCTCGCTGCACTTTTGGAGAGAGATACCCAGGAAAACCTTAACTCTGAAGACCCACCTCAAACATCAGCTACCATCTCTTCTAAAAGAATACCAGTAGAAATTGAACCTCGCAAAACACTGAATATAAACCCCAACTTGACAATTGCGGAAACACAACGATTAATGAAGTTACTTCTTGAACATAAGGAAGCATTCGCATGGGAATATACAGATATGAAGGGAATCTCT
The DNA here is from genome assembly GCA_009831015.1 of Picea engelmannii. Lineage (NCBI taxonomy): Eukaryota > Viridiplantae > Streptophyta > Pinopsida > Pinales > Pinaceae > Picea > Picea engelmannii. Next base: position 19,983 of record ML816408.1, on the reverse strand, counting down.
CCTGAATTATGCACTCATCGTATCTATATCAAGGAATATTTTCGAACGATTTGCCAACCTCAATGACGAATGAACCCTAATTTATGAGAAATTCTTAAAGAAGAACTTCAAAAATTCCTTAATTCAGTGTTTATATATCCTATATTTGATAGTGAATGGGTTTCCCCATTGGTAATAGTTCCTAAAAAAAACAGGAAATGGAGAGTGTGTGTAGATTATAGAGCCTTAAATAAAGCCACTCAAAAAGATCATTTTCCGTTGCCATTCATTGATCAGGTGTTAGATAATTTGTCAGGGAAGAAATTCTTCCCTTTCTTAGATGGTTTCAGTGGGTATAACCAGATCAAAATTGCACCCCAAGACCAAGATAAGACCACTTTTACTAGCCCCTGGGGAACTTTTGCTTATAGAGTCCTCCCATTCAGACTATGTAATGCACCAGCAACCTTTCAAAGAGAAGTTATAGGAATCTTTTCTGATATGCTTAATGACTCTATGGAAATTTTTATGGATGATTTTACCCCTTATGGTGTCTCTTTTGACGAAGCACTACAAAATCTTGAGAAAGTACTTAACCAATGTATACAAACCCACCTCTCCTTAAGCATAAAAAAATGTCATATTATGATGAGTTAAGGAGTGGTACTTGGATATTTTATCTCATCTCAAGGAATTCAGGTAGATCCATCCAAGATACAAGTCATTAAAGACCTTCCTATTCCTAAAACCCAAACAGATGTGAGAAGTTTTTTAGGACATGCTGGATACTATAGAAGATTTATAAAAAAAAATTCCAAAATGGCTTCGCCTTTGTTCATGTTACTTATGAAAAATGTTGAATTCAAGTGGACTACTCTTTGCCAGGAAGCATTTGATGCACTCAAACATCAGTTATCTACAACTGCTATTCTAAGAGGACCTGATTAGACACTTCCCTTTCATATATCCTCTGATGCTTCAGATACTACAATAGGAGTTGTCTTGGGACAAGAAGAAAATCATCTCCCTTATGCAATCTATTTTATTAGCAAGAAAATGAGTCCTGCTGAACTTAACTATACAGTTACTGAAAATGAATTTTTAGCAGTTATCTATGCTATTAATAAATTTCGACATTACATCACTAGCTATTCTACTTTTTTACATATTGATCACTCAGCTATAAAATATTTAATGAATAAACCTATCACAAATGCTCGAGTCACCAGATGGTTACTATTATTACAAGAATTTGATATTACAATTGTAGATAGACCAGGAAAAAAAAATGTAGTTGATGATTTCCTTTCTCGGTTAACACCTGATGATAATTCTCCAGTAGATAATTCCTTTCCTGATGAATATCTATTTGCAGTATCTTCTCACTCACCATGGTATACAAGCATCGCTAACTACTTGGTTGCAGGGAAGTGACCACCACACCTATCCCACCGAGAGAAAAGAAGAATTATTCAACAAAGTGCTCGGTATAGCTGGATAAGTGTGTGTCTTTTCCACACAGGACTTGATCAAGAAATCCAAAGATGCATTAGAGAAGATAAGGTTTATGATATACTAAAAGCTTGTCATGATGGCCCCTGTGGAGGGAATTTTGCTGATAAGAGAACAACGCATAAAATTATCAGGATGGGTTATTATTGGCCCTCACTTTTTAAAGATACAAAGAAATATGTTCGAGCCTGTGATAGCTGTCAAAGAATGGGTCAACCTAATCATAGAGATGAAATTCCATTAAATACCTAGGTAGTACTTGAAACATTTGAAAAATGGGCCTTAGACTTTGTAGGACCCATTAACCCTCACTAGTGCAATTGGGTAAAATTTCGACGACGCGTTCAACGCAATCGCTACTTTCTATTGTCGAAAGACCGACAAACCTCGATGATCTGGATTATTTTTGGCACGAAATGAGAGCGGAGATATAATAAAGAAATGCACAAAGATATTGCAGATATTCAATAATATAACAGAAATGTATCAGAGATGCAACCATAAACATAGATATACAGTAATACACGATTTCTATTAATCAAAGAAATGTACAGAGACTGTAAAAATATAGAGTGAAAGACTCGCTAGAATGGTGACAGCTTATCTCTGAGAAGAGATGTGACGACTATTCGCATTCGCAAAAATATCCTTACAATGAGGCTCTAAAGGCCTTTTCACAATAAGAAGGAATGCCAAAAACCCTATAGACATCCAAAAACCTAACCCTGGGAGATGAAGCACCAAAAGTCATGTGGGCCCCGTTTGGGTAAGTGAGTACATCAACTTCCCGGGGTCGTAACTTTTGCATACGATCTCTGTTTTAGGCATGTGATAGATCGTTGGAAAGGTATTATAGAGGAGATTCATTTTGGGGGCTCAATCATTCCTTCATCTATCATTGAGAACCTATATCTCAAAAAACCTTCATTTGGGCCCTCAAAATGGCCTCGGAAGTTAAAACCTGCTAAAAATAGTAAATTGCCAAAATTGCCAGAAAGTCGTTTTGAGCCATTTGGAAAAGGTGGGTGGCCACCGATATCCACCTAGATCAATCCTCCCTCCTTAGGAAGCAATGGTCTCCATTGCATTGAGTTCCCAGGGGAGAGGGAAAAGCATTTGCTGGATCTGCATCTGGGTGAGCTGCTTGTATTGCTGGAGACATCGTGTTGCTTAGTTTGTGGAAGTCTGTCATGAACCTGTTGAAGTTGAGGCTGTTCAACAAGTCGAGCTACATGAGAGGAAGGTGTCCAAAAGGAATTTTTGTGCTTTGCTGCAAACTTGTCTACCTGCTTCTGTTGGATAGAAGGTGCAGGGGGCGAAACTGTAGTGGTTGCCATGTCCTTTTGTTCCCCTTTCGAACAGATCGTGAAGAAGCTAAATTTTGTAGTATGAGATACTACCTTGCAACACTTTTTAGGTGGAACAATAGTTGGAACTACCTCTGGTATTCTATAGAGATGACCCCGCAAAGTAACAATGGCACTACGGGGTCGAGACTCATAAACAGCATGGCGCTTCCACATATATGGTTGGCCCAAGAGAACATCATAAACATCCAGTGGGGAAACATCACATAATACCTCATCCTTGAAGGGCTGGATGTCATATGACAATTGACATTGCTTGTTGACACGAAGATCTCGTCCTTGGCGAAGCCACCCAATGTTGTATGGTTGTGGGTATGGTGTTGTCGACATTCCCAACTGTTTGATGACCTCTGCTGAGATGAGGTTCTTCTGGCTTTCGCTATCAACAATAAAATGCAGCGGTGTCCCCTTCACCCACATCTATGAATGGAAAAGGTTCTCCCCCTCTTCAGGATCTGTTGGTTCTTCTGGTTGAATTGTCGTGGTTGCGACAATAGCAGTGGGATCTGCATCAATGATCTGTCCTTTACCGGTATTTTCAGAATTAGATTTTGAATCAGGGTTCATCTCCTTGTCTTTGATCTCAGCCACCAATCACTGTTTTGAGCGACATTCATCGGTGTTGTGCCAGGGGCTTTTGTGGAAATCGCACCATTTTTCGGTGTCCTTCTTTGTCTTCCCGTGACCCTTCTTTTCATGTGTCTTGGATTGGTTTTCGGGAGACTGTTTGTTAGGGTTGTCTTTGTCATACTTTGGTTGTTGCGGATTTGCAGAATCGAACTCCCGTTTGTTTTGGTGCTTAAATTTCTGCTCGATTTTAACAACATATCAATAGGTAGCACCGAGTGATGAGATGTCCAAAAAATCCATTTCAGTTCGGATGTATCTGTGTAGAGCCCCACAGTATTTCAGAACCAAATGTCGCTCAGAGTCTTTGATACCCAGCTTGGTGCGCAAGGTATAGAAGTTATTGGTGAACTTCAGAACTTCTTGGCCCCTCTCTTGCCGCAATGTGTTCCATCTCATGTACTGGTCATCATAGTTACCAACAGGGTAATATTGTTCCTTTACTGCATCCATAAAAAAATCCCAAGTGGGATTGGCCCCATATATTCCAGACTCCTCTATGGAACTTTTCTCCCAGTAAGTTTCCCACCAATTTTTGACATGAGGGAGAGATTTAAGGAGTGCGAAGGTGATCTTTTCTTTTTTGGAAAAATTATGAACAGAGAAATAACCTTCTAGCAGAGTTAACGATTTTTCTAGGGCTTCTGCATCTATCTGTCCTTCAAATACATGAATATCAAAATTAAATTGTACCTTGAAAGGCGAAGTGCCTCCAAAGTGGTCACTTGATGAAGATGCGCCTAATGCTATGGGCAGGAATTGAAGTATGTGGGAAAAATTCTCCATCATTTCGTCCCTCTGTCGCGTGAGAGCTTGCTTAAGCAACAGATTGATAGGATCGTATGCTCTGTCATTTTTCTTTTCTTCCGCCATTGAGGGTTTCTTGGGTGTGCGAGAGAGATTGTGTTCAAGAGAGACAAGCTCGAGACCCAACTTGCTATACTCAGACCTTGTCAGGGACATGCACTAAAAAAAATGATGAAGAGCAGCCTGCTTTGATACCACCGAGCCGGATTATTTTCGGCACGAAATGAGAGCGGAGATATAATAAAGAAATGCATAGAGATATTGCAGATATTCAATAATATAACAGAAATGTATCAGAGATGCAACCATAAACACATATATGCAGTAATACACGATTTCTATTAATCAAAGAAATGTACAGAGACTGTAAAAATACAGAGTGAAAGACTCGCTAGAATGGTGGCAGCTTATCTATGAGAAGAGATGTGACGGCTACTCGCATTCGCAAGAAGATCCTTACAATGAGGCTCTGAAGGCATTTTTACAATAATCGGGAATGCCAAAAACCCTATATACATGCAAAAACCTAACCCTGGGAGATGAAGTGCCAAAAGTCATGTGGGCCCCATTTGGGTAAGTGAGTACATCAACTTTCCGGGGTCGTAATGTTTGCATACGATCTCCATTTTAGGAATGTGATAGCTCGTTGGAAAGGTATCATCGAGGATATTTATTTTGGGGGCTCAATCATGTCTTTGGCTATTATTGAGAACCTCGATCTTGAAAAACCTTCATTTGGGCCCTCAAAATGGCCCCGAAAGTTAAAACCTGCTAAAAATAGTAAATTGCCAAAATTGCCAGAAAGTCATTTTGAGCCATTTGGAAAAGGTTGGTGGCCACCGATATCCACCTGGATCACTTATACCCCCTCAAATGTCATTTCACAGGACATCGTATTTTCGACGACCTAGTTTTCGTCGATATTGCGACGTTATATGACGCCACGTGTCATCATAAATTGGATTGTCCAGCCCCATATTGACATCGTAAGACCGACGTCTAGGGACATTTCAAACGTGGCAATACTGAACTATCAAACATGGAAAATGGAAAATTTCAAACGTGGCAAGACCGAAGCTTCGAACATGGCAAGTGAGATGTTTCAGACGTGGCAAGAGAGACATTTCAAAGGTGGCAAAAGAGATGTTCTTAAGGTGGCAAGAGAGACATTTTAAAGGTGACAAGAGAAACGTTTCAGAGGTGGCAAGAGAGACATTCTGAAGGTGGCAAGACTGACGGGATGAGGTATTATCTTCGACGTGGTTTCTATGGGAGTGACACTCTTGGACGTGGAAAGAACGACGTCCATCAGGTGGCAATAGTGATGGCCTGGAGTTACTAGCTATGACGTGGTTGTTATGGGAGTGACAATCTTGGAGGTGGAAAGAGAGACGTCCTAGATGTGGCAATAGTGACGGGAAGAGAGTGAAAGACGTCACAATTTCCACCTTTGTGTAGGTATTTAAAAAAAAAATACAATATCAATATCAAGACCTAATAGTCATTCCAAGCCCAAAGGAGGAGTAAGTCATATAGGTGTCAGCTAGTGACCCACTTAATAGTTTCCTTAGGCTTTCCCTCGCACTAAAGGTTGGGTTTTTTCTTTCGAGAGTGTCTAAGAGATAAAAAGACCCAATATGGTGAATGAAATGACATTAAGTTCATACACATCTAACAGATCCTTCAAACTTTTACCCAATGGAACATGTTGTCACAGCTTCTATCCTAATGAGATTACTCTTGGAATCATCTCCACAAGCATGAAGACCTAAAATATGAGGTATGCAAAATTTGTGCATGGCAAATCACTTTAAAAATGAACTTGTGTCTAACTACATGTTCATCTCCTCTTCTCTAAATGACGTCCATAGTAGAACCATACAAAATT
>ML816407.1:255984-287207 GCA_009831015.1 Picea engelmannii | reverse complement strand
TTTTTAGGCTTCATCATAAAAGGCCCTTTTCAACCTCTTTGTAATAATCTTTTTGCTAATGGGCGTAGTTAACATCTCTTTCTCTTTAGAGATGAGTTACCACCATTCTAGGTTGTTTGTGTTCTACAATACTCTGCTATTTTATTCATTAATAGAAGTTGGTTTCATTGTATTGTTGTACTCTCTATATTTCTGTGTGTGTTCCATTTAGTTCTCAATATAATCCAAATCAGTGGTATCATAGAAATTGTCTCCTTGTTATTTCTTGGTGCATGTCCTCAATGAGGTCAAGGAATAGAGACTTGGGTATTGAGCTAGTTTCACTTGGGTACGACCGTTCTTATCGGCCCAAGCAGCCACCCATGACTGAAGAAAAGAGAGATCACAAAGCAAGAGATCCTATCAAGATGTTTCTCGAGAAATCCCTCGTGCAATAGAGGAATGAGATGATGGACAACTTCGCCTAGATCCTTCAACAACTACCGGCAACAGGTAAGGCACCTTCAACAAGCATCCATTTCGAAGGTGCAACATCCTTCAAGGTACAAGCTAACTTTGATGTCCCTTTATTTGAAGGCCAGATAGATGCAGATGCTTTGGAGAAATGGTTAAATTTCTTAGAGGGTATTTACCCTGTTCAAAAATTTTCTGACATGAAAAATGTCACCTTCGCGCTCCTTAAATCCCTTCCCATGTCAAATATTGGTGATAAATTTATTAGTAGAGACACAATGAAGACGAGTCTATGAAATTTAGGATAGGACCCACTTGGGAAACTTTTGTTGATGCCCTCAAAGAGGAATTCTACCCTGCTAGAAACTATGATGACCGGTACACAAGATGGATGACTCTACGTTAGGAGAGAAACCAGATGGTGCTGGAGTACACTAACATCTTCCATACCTTGCACTCAAAGCTTGGTATCAGAGATTCTCAGCAACACTTGGTTCTGAAGTATCGTAGTGGCCTACACATGTACATCCAAACAAATATGGATTTCTTGGACATCTCCTCATTGGGAGCCACTTATCGATATGTTGTCAAAATCAAGCATAAATTTAAGCAGTGGAATAGGCGAGAGTTTAGGTCTACAAATTTGCAACAAAAAAATATGGTAAAGGCGTCCCTAACTCACATAACAAGGGATAGAGCAAGGAAATCCAACCTCGAGACAACCGGTCCAAGCCGCGGGAAAAGAAGGGTAACGGGAAGATGAAGAAGGACACTGGAAAGATGTGTGAGTTCCAAAAAATCCCCTAGCACAACACTGATGAATTCCACTAGAAACAATCATTGTTGGTTGAGATTAAAGAAAATGAGTCAGACCTTGACTCATAATCTGACTCGAAACAGGGAAAACAGATCATCGATGCAGAACTCAGTGCTACCATTGCAATCAAAAAGATCCAACCAGATGAGTTGGAGGAGATTGAGGAGGGGGGGTGCCTCTTCCATTCACAAATGTGGGTGAAGGGGACCCCACTACATTTCATTGTTGATAGCGGGAGAAAGAAGAACCCGATCTCAGTCGAGGCCATCAAAAGACTGAATCTTTTGACAATGCCACACCCTCAACCATACACCATCGGTTGGTTGAACCAAGGATGAGACCTTCACATCAGCCAAAAATGTCACATGTCTTATAACATCAAGCCCTTCAAAGATGAGGTACCATGTGATGTTTCCCCACTCTAAGTTTGTGATGTTCTTTTAGGACAACCTTATATGTGGAAGCATCATTTTGTTTATGAGTCTTGACCTCGTAGTGCCATTGCTACTTTGGGAGGTCATCCCTATAGGGTACCATAGGTAGTTCCTATTACTGCAATTTCATTAATCTTGAAAAAACAATGTCGGAAGGTAATCTCTCAAACAAAAAAGTTTTTCCTCTTCATGGTTTGGTTAGAAGGTGAACGAAACGTCACTATGGTTGCCACAACCTTTGCACAGGATCTATGTACACAATAGAAGCAGGTGGACAAGGTTGTAATGGAATATAGAGATATCTTCACTTCACCTATAGGGGTGCCTCTAAACTCTCAGGTCAAGAATTCCATTGATTTGATACATGGTCCACCCTTACCCAATGGTCCAATATACAGGCGCTCCCTTCTAGAGAATGAGAAAATAAAACATCAGATTCATGAGATCATCTGCAAGGATCACATTGGACTAAGCTCCTCACCTTGTGGGAGCCCAATAATGTTGGTACGGAAGAAGGATGGGACATGACAACTTTGTATTGATTATAGATCCTTGAACAAGATCATCGTCAAAAATCAATACTCGATCCCCCAGACTGACGATCTTCTTGATTAGCTTAAGAGTGCCAAGTTCTTTAGTAAGATTGATATGAAGTCCAACTACCATGAGGTTCTGATAGAACAAACCGATATATGGAAAACAACCTTCAAATCTAAAGAAGGCCTTTTTGAATCGTTGGTCATTCCTTTTGGCTTGACTAATGCTCCAACAACTTTTATGAGGATGATGGATGATATCTTGCGACCATTCACAAAATATTTTGCGGTTGTATATTTAGATGACATCCTCATATTTAGTCGAACCTGGGTAGAACATATACAACACATTCAACAGGTTCTGAGCACCCTCTAGCAACATAAGCTATATGCCAAACTAGAGAAATCCACATTTGACATGCAGTGAAATCAATACTTGGGATACATCGTGGATGAACATGGGGTGCATGTGGACTCGGCCAAGATCCAAGTCATCTACGATTGGCCAACCTCAAAGACTATGACAGATCTCCACTTCCTCTTGGGCCTCACCAACTTCCTTCTATCATAAGTTCGTGTTGGGATTCTCTCATATTGCTTGGCCCTTAAGTCAAGTGATCGAAGTTGGAGCTAAAGCCAAGTTTTCCTATTCTGAATCATAGCATAAACCATTCCAAGATCTGAAACATCACCTCCACTCTGCACTAGTCCTCACGCTGCCATACCTACAAAAACCATTTCAGATTGAGACGAATGCCTCTGACTATGCTATCAGTGCATTTCTCACTCAACAGGGACATCTGGTGGAATATCATAGGGAAACACTATCTGATGTTGTTCATAGATATCCCACTTATGACAAAGAGATGTACTCCATCGTGCAAGCATATCAATAGTGGAAGCACTATATTCTAGGAAATGAAACAATCATCCATAGTGATCACAAGCCTCTACAATTCATGCAAAAACAAAGAAAGTTATAAAATGACTGCCATCATAAGTGGTCCACATACCTACAACAATTCCACTTGAACATGAAGTACAAGAAGGGAAACACCAACCATGTTGCAGACCACGTTAGCCAATCCATGGTTGTGGCACTAACCACAGCTCTTAACTCTTGTGGGCATGAGACCTCTAGGTGGGCACAATTATACAACAATGACTTTGACTTCGCTACTACCTATTAGACATTGAGTGCAGGCAAACCAATTCAAGACTTTCATCTCCATGATGGACTATTGTGTCATCTGGGCCACCTATATGTTACTTCAAGCAAGCGTGCAAAGCTAATTTAGGAAGCTCATTACAGTCAGGTGGTAGGACACTTTGGTGTGGAAAAACAATGGCAGTACTGCAAAAGTATTTTTATTGGCCAAAGATTCAACAAGATGTCAACAAGTATATCAGATCATGCACTGCATGTACCATTACCAAACCCTCCATTAAGAAACAAGGGCTGTACACCCCCTGCCTACTCTTGATAGGCATTGGGAATCCATCTCCAAGCATTACATATCTAGTTTACCTTCAACCAAACATGGTAATGACTGTGTCTTCGTGGTCGTTAATTGATTCCCTAAGATGACAATTTTGACACCATGCAAGAAGAGTATCACAATCGAAGCCATTGTTAAGCTCTTCTTCGAGCGTGTTTGGGTTCATTTCAAGCTACCAAAAACTATTATTTTAGATCATGATAGAAAGTTCTTGAGTAAATTTTGGTCCAGTCCGTGGTCATTGATGGACACCAAACTCACCAAATCAACTTTATTCCACCCCCAAATTGATGGAAAAACCAAGGTAGTCAACAGGATAATTATGCATATCCTAAGAATGTACAACTCCAAACATCCCCGCAAATGGGATGTGAGACTTCCTTATCTTCAACATAGGTACAATCGAGCCTTTCATAGCTCTACTAGCCACAACCCTTTTCAGGTGTGCTTGGGGTTCCAACCATTGGACCCAATTGATGTAAATTTTCCCATTGCATCCACATAGGAAGAATCTGCCCATGCTCATATTGAGGCTAATAAGGCAACTAGATTTGTTGAATGGATTTAGCACATCCACCAACAAGTCCATGACATATTGCATAAATCCAATGCCAAGTACAAGCATCGACATGACCAACATTGGGTTCCACACAAGTTTCATGTTGGTGATAAGGTCTAGTTACATTTGCAGAAAGAGTGCCTTGCAAGACCCCATTGCAAGATTTTCCACTTTGATATGGGCCTTACACTATCACCAAATTTGTAGGTGATATTGATTTTGAATTAATTATTTCCCCCATTCCTTGGCTTGCATCCAATATTTAATGTGGAGCTCCTTCACCCATATTTTCCACCTCTATTGGACACCTCAGAGGTAGTTGAGCACTTGGAACCTACATAACTCAAACCTGACTGCTTGAGCATGCTATAGTTGATTGAATCATGGATACATAGATGAAAATAACCCACCAATGGAACATACAACTCTATCAGGTCATCAAAGTTGGACAACTTCTTCACTAAGGCAAGTGGCTCACTAGGAGCCAAATTCAATAGAAGTTTCCCCATCTTATGAGGGAACTTGATGTAATATATACCATTGCTTCCTCTTGGGGGGGGATTGATCCAGGTGGATATTAGTAGCCCCCCACCTCTTCCACTAACTCAACAATTCTCTATCTTCTTGGCAATTTTTCTATAGTTTTCCAGCTCCCAAACTTCCAGGGTCGTTTTGAAGCCCTAAACAATGTTTTTTGGACATTTAGGGGGCTAAGGTTTTCCTTTGACATACCTTGGCCCCAACCAAAAGTTGTAGTCCTCAGATAGTTCTTTCGAATGAACTATCGTGCGCCCCAAATAGAGATTGTATGCAAAATTTGTGCCCATGGGAAGTTGATGTATCAACTAACTACCTCGGGGCCCACAACACTTTTGGTGTTTCATCTTCTACGGTTAGGGTTTTGATGTTTAGGTTTTTTCCTCTTTGTTTTTTAAGCTTCAAGATAAAAGGCCCTTTTTATCCTTTTTGTAATCAACTTTTTGCTAATGAGCGTAGTTGACATCTCTTTCAGAGACAAACTACCATCATTCTAGTCAGTTTGTGTTCTACAATACTATGCTATTTTATTCATTAATAGAAGTTGGTTTCATTGTATGATTGTACTCTTTGTATTTCTGTGTGTGTTCCATTTCATTCTCAATATAATCTGGATGAGCTACCTTGAAAAAAAAGTAGTCTTTTGGTTGAAAAGAAAAAGAAAGTAATGCAATGCCCTAGCAAAGGGCAAAAATATGCAAGAGTGCCCCTTAAATATATTGAAATGACCAAAAGTTTGCCCAAAAAGAAAGGTGTTGGTGAAAAAGAGGATAAAAAACTATAGAAATCTATTGATGTCCCAAAAATATTCTTAAAACCCTTAGGTTAAGACCTGAAACAACCTTAAAACAATGTTGAATAAAGAAGGAAGAGTTCATACTAGCTCTAATACCATGTTAAGATCATAAATAGATAGTGGATCTATGATGAACTCTCCAAAATATCCTAATCTAGGTAAGTAAAAATACAACATAAATGTAACAACAATGTTGATGATGACTACAATAGACATTGTTGTAATACCCAAATACATGAACAAAAAAATTGCAATATATGAAGATTTTCATGAACAATAAATTTGGACAAAATGACTATTTTTTATTGTTTAAATTGCATTTTTGAATGCATAAATGGATTCAGCAGGCTGAAAATCTCCTAAAACATTTTAATTATACAAACTTAGCCACTCAAATCTACAAATCCAACCATTCCTCGTCAAATTTCAAGCAAAATCAAATCTACGTTTTAAAAAAAGACCATACAAATTAATACATCAGAATTTTGGAACCATGACCCATCTTATCACAGACGAAATTGTTGTACAGCATGCCCATCCGCCGAACTGTACAACTTCAGTTTTTATACGTGAAGTGGGAGTTGCTGAAAGCGCATTAAATGGCCGGTCCCCTCGACTGCATTCAGTGCGTATCTAGCAGAGTACAATTTAATGTACAGAGTAGCTGTCAAGTGATACGATAAAGCTGAGATTTTGAGATTTAAGATGATGTGATTTAGACTTGCCTGAATTGGTAAATTGCAAAGTATTCATCAATGGCGGTTGTAAAAGAACAGCGTTATAAACAGTTTGGATCTCATATCAAGCGTTATCAAGCGCTCCCATTAGCTTGCTGTCAGATCATTGCTCACATCAATTGTACTCAAAGTTGATTGTAATTGTCATCCATTCACGTCGCTCATATTATTGACTGGCCATTGGGTACCTATTCCTTCCAATTGGCACACAATGTATAATTGGATTTCGTGACCAAACACTGTGAATGTCTATTCCTTTTGGAGTTGCATGGCTACTATGCATGACTGGAATCTGATTTCTTTGAGTTGCATAGCTATCTAGGCCAGCAATATACAGCTTGCTAAGCAGGTTGTATATAGTCATATATCTCAGTGTATATATCAAGGTTATCAGATTATATATGCTGCATCATTCAATACTGTTTAACATGTTATATATTGCTCGCCCAATGATTTTGTATATACATCATTCAATACTACTTAACAAGCTATATATTACTAATCTAACTATCAACAACCTAACAAAGGACTGTACATCCAAATAAGTGGAGGAGGTTATTACCAAAGAGCTCTGTACACCCTGGTACAAAGTAATAAATGCCACTGCAGAGGGTGAGGTCACCGTTAATTATGAACTCCACTAGATTGTTTGCATGGGAAATCCAGTAAGTTTGAATATGAGAATCCATGGAAACATAATATTCTAAATATGTTACAATTTGAATATTTTTTGACTTATTTTTATTTAAATTTTTTTAAAAATAGTTAAAATTATAGATTTTAATGGTTAAGATTGTATAATTTTGATAAAATGAATTTTTTTTTGAAAGTATTGAATCTATTTAAATTCATAATAATATAATTTTAGTGATAAAAAATTATAATTATATAACCAAATTCCAATAATATTTATAGACTTTTCCCATTTAAACTCATAATTTATAATAATATTCAAATAACATTTAGACTTCTCCCATTTAAACTCATAATTTTAGATGAAAGTTCTTATATTAAATTCATAATTCTAGGTGATGAAATTTCTTATATTAAATGTTGTTTGTTATGGCTACTCTTAAACATTGTTTTCTCCATAATCCTTGACCGTGTGAGGTGATCCATATTGGTTCCAATACTTATCATTTCTTCATTGTTTCTTTTTACCCTTGCCACTCTTTAAACATTGCTTTCTTTATAATCCCTTTGTGAGGTGATTGATATTGGTTATAATGACTATCTTGCCGCTCTTTAAACATTGCTTTCTTTATAATTCCTTTATATTTTGAGGGGATTGATATGGGAGTCATGATAGTTATTAAAAAATTCTTTCTTTATAATCTCTTTATATTTCGACATGATTGATATTGGTTATAATACCTATCTTGCCACTCTTTAAACATTGTTTTCTTTATAATCTCTTTATATTTTGAGGTGATTGATATTGGTTATAATATATATATTTCCTTGCTGAATTTTTCTGGAAGTCATTATAGTTATTGTTGATATCGTGGATCCATGAATATGGCTTGAAACTCTTCTTGGAGTCATTATAGTTATTGTTGTTATCATGGGTTGAGTGGATAATTTCTTTATTCAATGAGTTATGTTATGTGAAATCTAAATTTTTATAGCTTCTCAAGCCTTAGACTTGGCTCCACTTCATTCTTGCTTTAATGGTATTTCACTTTTAAAGTAACACCATCCTTTATATTGTAATTCAAACACTCCATTACACATGCACTTACCACCCTCTAAGCAAGTTTGCTCGGCAATGAGAGGATCTAGCTTTAGCATTATTTTAAATTTCCATTCATTTTTCATTAAAATCTTTGTGAAAAAAAAAATTCCAAGCAATTTTTTTTATAACTAATAAAAAAATTCATAGCCACATTCACTCTTTTTTTGTGATTCTCAAATTTTAACTCTTACAAACTCAAATCTAGGTTAGATACTCAATTTTTAACGTTTTCTCTAAATGTGATTAGCTAATTACAATATTGTTTTGCTAAGGCCATATTTTAGCCTAAATGCTTTAACATATTGATAGAAAGACAACCTTATTCTAAATTCCTTGATTGGGGATCTTTCACACTAGAAGATTTATCTTTTCTTCCCTTTTTCCTTCTTATTTATATCCATAATGTTGATTGATTTTAGATGGTGGAGATTACGTTAATTGCAATGCATTGTTTGGACTAGGAAAATGTATTGATTCCCTTTCCTTGTCCAAAGTATCTAATTCCTGTCTCCTCCTCATCCCTCTAGAAGGGCATTCAGGTGGGGTCTCATTAACCATGTATGTATTGATATTAATAACACCCCCTCCCTAAGAGGGTGCAATAGTATTTGTTATCGACCAAACTAGTGGCCTCATCAAGGTCCCTTGAGGTGATAAGGTGGTACCATGTAGGAAAAGTTCCCAATTTCATTGTGACACAAGTCCTTCCCTATTCAAGCCCACTCCTACGCTAAATTACATTGGGAGGCTTCCCTAACACAATAACTTCACCTAGAAATTAGTAGACCATTGCCTATGTGATATAGAGGTGAAGGTAGGAGTTAATCATTTAAGCTAACTAATCTGGAATGATAAATAACTAACAAAAATAATGCATACTAGCAAAAGAAAACTACTCAAGATTCGTCAGCAACAAAATAGTGCAAAAGAGCGGTGAAAAGCCCTTACCAATTTATGGGATCAAATATTTGTTATTCCTCTTGGTAATACGATTTCTCTTAGCTTATTCTTTGTTGTCCTAAGTTTCAGATATGAAAAATATGTAAACAAAGCACAAAATAACAAGAAAATTTGCCTTTTGGAGGCCTCCCACAAGTGCTAAGCACCTTAGATCACTAGATTTGTGGGCTAAGAAGCTAGGGAAGCAAGGTATTGATGATTTCCTATGCCCAAAGCTTTATATCTGCAACAAATTTGTAATTTCCAGTGAATTGGAAATCATTATGCAGATTTGGGGTTCAAATMCCCCTAGGKTCAAARCCCATAAAATTATTCCAACAAGATAATAACTTTGTAGTGGCTGGAAATTGCTTATTTTTATCCTAGAAATTCATATTTTCAATTATAAAATGAATATGGAAAAATACAAGGGGTTTCTTAGCATAGATACTTACTTGGCAACCCCTTAGGGTGAGGTTATTGTTGGATCAAATGTAAACTTTGATGTAATATATCATAGATTTGAAAAACACCTCAAATACCTTCATAAAATAGAAAATTAAATGTAGAAAAATAGAGGATTAAGTGGCCTTGGGGTAGAGATAACTCCAGAGACAAAATCCTCAAGGGTTCACTAACTATGAAAGATGAAAATTTAAGAGCAAACTTGGATAATTTTTTTTGGCTTTTTGTATTTTATGTTTTTCTTTAGTTTTTAAAGTGAAAAATAAATAAAACAAGATTGTTTGGATTTTAAAATAAAGTCGGTTGAAGTAGTGAGGCTTACCTTAGCCTTGTTGAATTTTCATTAGTTTCRTTAGCATTAGATTTACCATAGCAATTTGATCTTCTTTTTKCATGCTYGTTTCACCATAGGYGATGYTGCACCATYGCCACCCAACCATCRACACCTACATGTGCCTTCCCCCRWGGTAAGTATATAYTGCAATATAAAGCAATAGTTTATCCTAGGAAACCCTTCTACACAAGGGAAGAAAACCCAACAACTTTTCTTATAGAGAATATCCTTGTCAATGCAATATAACCAAGAACCAACTCTATCCACTAGAGAAAACCAACAAAGAAGAATACTTATCACCATAAGAGATAACCTAGAAATAATGTTGCAACACACCCTAGCCAGAGCACTAGAGTGTCTTGCTTCCACCAGCGTACCACTAAGAGATAAACCCTCCACCTACGCCCTTCTTTCTTCTGCAGTTGTAGATGCTACTGCAGATCTCCTTCAAACTTGCGCTAGGTACCAATGTGAGAGTGTGTCAAATGAGGAAGGTGTCACCTTTATTTATACTAATCTGTCTAGTAACTTTTCAAGCAGGGTCAACTTAACTTTCTGGAAAATATATTTTATGTTTATCTTTTTCTTCTGGAGCCAAATTTACTTCTGGAGCATTATAATTCTTCTTTATTATTTTTTGTGAGGTCGACTTCTCTTCTGGGATCTTCTTTGACTTCTTGGCATCTCCATCTATAAGAAAAGTTGTCCCGAAGGTGAATACCTCCCGCTCTTCTGGGATCTTCTTTGACTTCTTGGCATCTCCATCAATAAGAAAAGTTGTCCCGAAGGTGAATACCTCCCGTTGCTACCAAAAGCATCAACACTCCCTCTTAGCTAGGGAGGTATTCTCCATTATGTTCTCCTTTGGTCCTCATATCCCTGTAGTTTATGCCATGGTCCTTAGACCATGCTACATTTAGCATCATCACGTCACACATGCCTATAACCAATGTGGACCTATCAATCTCATCTAGGGGCTACAACCCGCTAGAGAACACTAGGGCTACAACCTCGTAGTGTGTATCATCACGTCAAGGGATATAACCACAAGACATGTCCACTTGGGCTACACCCCAAGGGACGATGGGATACAAACCATAACAACTTATCAGTCCATCGATAAGTGTCATACTCAACTCAGTCCATCGAGGAGTATCATCACAGGTCAACCCATCTCAGTGCATCGAGGAGTACGACATGGAAAATAT
Organism: Picea engelmannii; assembly: GCA_009831015.1. Lineage (NCBI taxonomy): Eukaryota > Viridiplantae > Streptophyta > Pinopsida > Pinales > Pinaceae > Picea > Picea engelmannii. The sequence goes on along the minus strand of ML816407.1, from coordinate 276,158 downwards.
CCCAACCACATGGGATACACCCCAAGGGTCGTTGGACACCAACCCATTACAACCTATCAGTCCATCAATAAGTGTCATACTCAAATCAGTCCATCGAGGAGTATCATCAAAGGTCAACCCAACTCAGTCCATCAAGGAGTACAACCTAGAAAATATCCCAACCGCTTGAATCGCACCTCAAGGGTCACTAGGAACCAACCCAGTATGTTGTCACAGGTCAACTCGGCTCAGTCCATCGAGGAGTATGAACTGGGGAAAGTATCACAAATTTTATCATAACAAGTCAACCTGGCTCAGTCCATCGAGGAGTATGTCTTGGATAATGTCTCATGAAGTTGATCATCACATGTCAACCTGGCTCATTCCATTGAGGAGTAAAACCTGGAGAATGTCTCATGAAGCTGATCAACACAGGTCAACCTGGCTCAGTCCATCGAAGAGTACAATCTGGAGAATGTCTCACGAAGCTCCAATCATCACACTCTGAGATCTTCACATAGATTTGGTTATCGTAATGAATCACGGTGGGATCCAACATCTTCCCAAACAATCCTGCAAAAATATTCTGAAGCCACACTGCTTCGCATATTACCATAGATACTGCAATATACTTGGCTTCTGTGGTGCTCAAAGCCACAAAATTTTGTTTCTTGCTACACCAGGAAACTATGGCAGACCCCAAACTGAAGCAACACCCAGAGGTGTTCTTCCTATCCACTGCACTCCCTGCCCAATCAGAATCAACATATCCCTGCAATCTCATGTCAATACTAGAGGTATTCACATGGGCCTTTTTCTTCTTCTGCATAGATAGACTTGTGCTTTGGTCTTGTCGTTTCTTCCCTGTCCTAGGTGTGGGTTGTGGAGTTTGGTATGTTGGTTCTATTTCAGGTGCCTCCTCCATGCCATTTCCTTGATTGGTGTTCTCTGCACCATTATCTGGAGGGTCCATCTCTATATCTGTGCGTTGTGCTGCCTCAATGTTCCCTTGTTGTGTTGTCGCATCCCCTTGTGTTTGGACCTTCTAATCTAGTTCCCAATCTTGCATGACCAACTCGATGTCGTCTTCCATTATCTTGTACTTTGTTTAGACCCGCTCCTCCCTTGGATCCTTCTTGGCTTTAATATACATGTGATGTATGTCTACATAGAACTCCACAAATGGTCCATATGCCTCTACCAAATGTGGTGACATGCGTGGTGCATTTTCAATACAATGTCGAATCGTTTCTGCATATAGAAATAATTATATGTTGTTTTCCATTTGTCTCCTCTTGTTTGTTGAATACCATAAATTTTGGTACTTTACCGCTATGCATGGATTCCCTCTTAGCCCTAAGAATTGTGTGTCCTCTGTCTCTCCCCATGCTGTGAAGGAAATCAAAATCAAGAGCCACGGGTAGTGAAAATCCATTCCCTTATCTTGGGCTTCAATGTAGTCCAGTAGGATGGTTCAGTAGGAATGGTGCCCAGCTCATTGTAGTTCCTTCTACACATTTTTTTGCCGCAACTATTACCCCTACTAGTACTTGATCCTTCCTGCACTTCCATAACATCTTGCATGCTAACATCTATGTCGTTATTCGATTGGTTGAGTTGCATATACTTGGCATGTCCAGGCCACGCACCCCTCTAACCGTGTGAAACTTCTCTCGCATAGCCTCTGATAGTGCTCTATCTTTCTTTTTGTCTACGAATAACAGAGCAGGGTCTTCCCCTTGTGTTGGCAACCTAGTGATTCTTTCTATCAAGTCTGTGTCAATAGAGATTGGATTATCCAACCACATGTACCCCCCATGCATGCATGATAAGAGTGGTTTAACACATCCATTAACTTCATTGTTGCGTCTGAAGTGTGGGATGTTGAATAGGTTGAGTAGGCTTGTTCTCTACAATCCTCTGGCACAAAACTTGGGTACTGATATGCTTTGTTATGTCAATGGATCTACTTTGAGTTCCAGGTACTGGTGGGGCGCAAGTTCAGGGAACTTCACCAGATCGGTAATGTCATGGTATGCATATTTCAATTGAGGTACCTTCCCAAACATGTCTTCATCAATGACGACTTCCTATGGAAAGTCTGGGGTCACCAATGTATAGTCGGGAGCCTTCGACAGTGTGACTGGTGGGGCGTCATCCTTTCTAGGTGATATGTATTCACGAGGAAACCTCGGCTCCGACGAGGATGTGCCAGGAGTTTCCTCAATCTCTCGTTTGGTTTTTAGAGCTCTGTTGTGATGACTCCTTGGTATAACTATTGCTTCTCATGTGGCTCTGAGTGGCACCATTTCTATAGTTAAGTAGTCTTTGACAGGTGTTGTAGCTATGGATCTCATTTTATCTCTGTGATCTCTATTTCTCCTGCACTGCTAAGTAACAATAACCCACATTTGGCGATTTTGGTTGCTTTTATACCTTCTTTCCAGTTTTTCACTTGTATTCGCACCTTCCCCATTGTCTCGTCTTCCAGTAGTGTGACAAGTGTTTGCGTTAATGGTGCTTTATTTCTAAATCCATTATTAGATTTCTGCCATGTACTGCCACTCTATCATGTGTATCAAGGAAAATTTTCTTTTATTCCCTTTCATTATGACGGATTTATGACTTGGCCTTACGACGACTCTATGCCTTGTTATGATGGCAATTTTATGACTTGTCCTCATATGCCTATAACTGTCGTTTTCTCCCTTTTCATACTTTCAACGATCTTGTCATGCGGGATGGTGCAATTACTACTGCGTAGTTTATTTCTTTTGAATCTAGTCTCCTTGGTTGGTGCAGTTGCACCTCTTTGCGCAGTTCCCATTGTCATTATTTATGCTCTTTCTCTCTCTCTCTCTCTCTCTCTCTCTCTCTCTCTCTCTCTCTCTCTCTCTCTCTCTCTCATTGTGTGTTTCCTCCTATTGGGCAGATTGTTGACCCTCTTGATAGAGTTTTATCTTATTGCCATTCACCCTTCCTTTCAACGCTTCTCCATTAAGTGTTTCCAATTGCGCAACACCTGCTTTTGTCACCTCCTTGATCACGTATGGTCCTAACTAGTGCATACAAAACTTCCCTGGGTGATGCATAAATTTTCTATCATATAGTAGTACCAAGTCGCCTACTTGAAATTTTTTGAACTTAATGTGTCTATCATGCCATGATTTTTCCCTTTCCTTTTGAAACTGCTGGTGAAACACTGTGATCAATCTATCCTCCTCAAGTTGTACTAGTTGTGATAGTTGTTCCTGTATTGCTTCCGAATTCGAAAGATCTGTAATAGTTGTGACGCGCAGGCTTGGTACAATAAACTCCATCAACATTAATGCCGCTTGTCCATATACCAACCTGAAAGGTGTTTTCCCTGTCAATTTTTTATTGGTTATCCTATATTCCCATAATATAGCAGAGACTCTTAAGTCCTAGTCATCTCTTCCTACGTTGCATATTTTTGTCAGTGCATTCTCTAGGATTTTGTTGAATGCTTCCACTATGCCATTGGCTTGGGGATGGTATGACATACTCTTCTGATGATGAATTTGGAATTCTTCAGTTAAAATTTATGTGGTATTATTAATTAAGTGTGTCCCTTGATCACTCATCAATTTTCTTGGACATCCAAATAGAGTTACTATATTCTCGAACAAAAAGTGCACAACAGTTTCTGCATTGCAATCCATAACTGGCATGACTTCTACCCATCGAGTCAAATATTTTTTTTTCGTAATGATGTACCTAGCCCCTGATCTTCTTGTTGTTGGGTTGATTAGTCCAATGAAGTCTATGGTCCACTTATAAAAAACCTATAATGTAACTTGTGGATTCAATGGAATCTCATCCCTTCTCGAGGGATTTCCGACCCTTTGACAAACATCACATGTCTTATAGTATACCTTTGCATATCTGTGGAGTGTAGGCCACCATAGTCTTGTGTTTAAGATATTCTGTGGAGAGGATTTACCTGCATAATTTCCTCCTACTATCCGATTGTACGGTTCTGCCAATATAATTGGTCTTTCGTGTTCTACCACACAACGTCGCAATATTCCATATGTGCCCAATTTATATAAGCTTCCTGCAATTAATTGGTAGTTCGCAGCCTTTACTACCAACTTTTTTTTCTGTGCAACTTTCATGTCTGAGGGGGTCATCCCTATGCTTAAGAATTTTACAATGTTTGCAAAATAATCGTCCACAATCTTAACCAAAAATAATTGTGCATTTGGAAAGATGCATCCAGGCTTCCTTCCTCTTCTCCCGAGAGTATGCGAGATAAGTGATCTAGTCCTGCATTGATTTTCCCTAGTTTTACCTCTATTTCAAAGTCATATTCCTGGAACAACATGAGCCATCTGCAAATCCTTCCCCCAACACTGGCTTGTTGACCAGATATCTCAACATAGAATGGTTTTTGTACATATTAAAGTGTTAGCCTAGTAATTAGTGTCTGAACTTATGTAGCGCATATACCATATCCAATCCCTCACGTTCTGTTGTGGTATAGTTTTATTTCTACTGTTGACAATTTCTTGCTTGCAAAAACAATCTTTGTAGGTTCAACAATTAATCCTTATTTGCATACCACGTGTCGCAATAATATTTCGAACGGTGCGCAAAAAATACACTTCTTTAGGTTTAAGGATATATATTGTTGTCTACACTTATCCAACATAAATCTTAGCAATTTAACATGATCCCGTAACAAGCTAAATACAGTCCAATCATCCAAGTAGACTTCGAGAAACTTAAGAATAAACTCCTTAAACATTGCAACAACTACTCTTGAAAATACTGCAAGTGCATTCTTTAACTCAAACAAAATCACTGTGTATTGAAAAACTTCCCCATTATGTCGCGAATGTAGTCTCATGTCTATCTTCCTGTGCAATTCTTATCTGATGGTAGCCTGAGAAACCATCTATGAACGAATAGGATTCTTGTCTACCTACGTTTTCAAGTACTTCATCTGTAAATGGTGTTGGGAATGGATCATGCATGCATGCATCATTCAGTTTCCTCAAGTCGATGCAGATTCTTATACCCCCTGTTTTCTTGTCCTGCACCACCATGGAACTTATCCATTTTGATTCCTCAATCGGTTCGATGACTCCTGCTTTTAACATGCGGTCTATTTCCTCCTTTACATTTTCTTTAAGTCTTGGGTTCAGTCTGTAGGGTCTCTGTTTCACTTGTTTAGCACCTAGTTTTAGTGGGCTTTTCATCTCCCCTAGCTCGCCCGCTATCCCTTTCATATCTAAGAATGTAGTTGGGAATATGTCTTGGTATTCACTTAGTATATCTACTATCTTTTCTATGGTTTCGTCATCCCAACAATCTCCTATCTGTGCTAACTTAGGGTTTTCCTTTGTACCATTATTGACTTTTCGTGTCTTGACTGGTAAAGAGAAGATTGTGGATTCCATCTCTAGGATCTCTACTGTTTGTTCCCCCTATTTTTCGAGTACTTGGATATTGTAGCGATCTTCGTCATCCTAATCATCTAGTGTCACATTGTAACATTCCAACAACTTGTGAACCGTCATAGAGACATTGTGCATACTGCATATAGATATTACTTCCATTGATTCTTCTTCGGTGAAGATTTTATGTTTAATCACCTGTAGCGTTGTACTTATTAGGGGTGACTCATTCTGAAAGGTAAATGTTACATGGAATCTTTGATTTATGTACTCCCAGTCTGTTGTTTCTCTGTGCATCTCCAGTTCTAGGTACCAGTTCTTTGGGATGGTGTCAAGGGTATGTATGAACCTGTGTGTCCATTCTTTACTTGGTACTGAATTTCATGATTTTTCATAGTGCGCAACATAATCTATTGGGTTTCCATCCCCGACATACTTCTACATCATTTCTCCCACATGAGTATCGAATCTCATTTGTATTAGTCTCCTACATTGTTGTCATTATTCTATGTTTTCTTTGTGTGTCACCAACCATTTGGATGGGGTGGCCTTCAATACAATGTACAGTGCTAGTAGCCTCTATTGTTCTGGTACCTGTGCTTCAAATGTATGTACCAATGTTGTTATATCTTTCAACCTGTCATACTTAGGTGGGTCACATAGTTCTATTCCAATCCAACATACTAATTTGATCATGTGTGCACATCATCGTGCTGAGACTTCATGCATCCTCTGCTACCAATTTTTCAGACTTGCTTATGAGTTTGATGCAAATGAATTGATGCTTCTCCAACTCAACGCACCGTCTAAGGTGGGGTTAACATAGTCATCCATCCTCACAATCATGTTATACAAGTTGTCAATTTCATCTCCCTTCGTTGGTTTTATGTACCTCCTTCCTTCTTTTGGGTCTAATGGCGCAATAACTTTCAACTCTCCTACTCTAAATATCATCTCTCCACTTTTTAGTATGATAATGGCTTGGTTATCGAAGGCCCATTCTAGTCCCATTAATGTTGGTTATGGTTAGTTGTCATCCACAATTTCGATAACTTCAAAATCTGCGACACTACACACTCCATCTATATTTATAGCTATTCTTGTTAAGAGACCAATAGGTACTATTTTGTACCGGTTTTCCAATCTCAATTGAATGGGTGACCAAAATAACTTGGGTTTCCCCATAATTTCCCATGTCTCCTTAGGTAACACATTCACATCGGATCCAAAATCTAAGATCACATTGTCTATGTCGTATTCACCTGCGCACTGAACCTGAACTCACCATTGGTTCTTTTCTTGCACAACAGATGGTTCACTACTTTCTTTTCAATATGTTGACTATAATTTTGGTCAACAATACTTAGCCGACAAAGCATTGCCAGGCTCCCCCTTGAATCACAGTACTTGCGCAAAGTTTGACACACTCTCATTAAGTGCCCAAAATTGAAAAATGGTGTCAGGTTTCCATGTCGCTTCACGAGATCAATGATCCTTGGCCTTCCATATACTGGAAACGTTATGATTTGTCCCTTCAATTCCACTTGAAGGATATAAATGGGCCAAATCCGAGCTATGGAAAAGAGGAGAAAGAATTCAACTTTGAGAGCAAAGTTACTATGGAGAAATTATTCACTTCACATTGAGTCTGCATCCCTTTGTCCTTTAAGTCTGAACACATTGTTCAACCCCCAATCTCTTTCCTTACTGATTGAGAACTTCATTGTCTCTCTTATACGAGCTTTCCTTTGGTGGAGGATTGAAGTGGTGGAGGTCCATCTGGAAGGAACTTAGTTTCTTGGTTTCGAACCTTGCCGACACAGAAGTATGTAACTTAATCACTTCTGTTAATTATATCTGAATAGAAATACTCTTTTCTCGTCCAATTAATATCTTGCAAATATTTGAATTATTATTCCATGGGCGTATTTGTTATGAATGTTGATGGATTGTGCTATTGAATGTGCTAACATCATATATTATCACCATATGCTTGTGTTGCTTAGTTGTTGAAGACTAGTTGCAGGTATATTGCTTTGGGTCAAGTGCTCAACAGTGGACTTCATCGAACATCTGGATGAGGTAGGACTTTTATCTTGCCTTGCTAACATATTTGTCTAAATAGCATACTTTAGATTAGAGTTGATTTTTGTAGTCATTTCCATCCGTTGTGGTTTACCCCTAGCCATAGAGATATTTTCCTCGTAACACGAGGTCCTACGGTCCCAAAAACTGAAGGATAGGTGTCAACACCTGGTTAATTCGGCCATTGGGGGATTTTCGTAGAAAAATTTTGGGTTCGAAAAAGGGCCAATACCCCGATGCTCGATGTCCAAAGATGACATCAACCAACGTAACCAAGCTAATTCCCAGTGGAATAGGTGATAAGTGCCATGCTTGTAGCTACTTTTGTGCTAAAGGTGACATGTTTTGACACATCAGTGCCACGTCAGATGGGCATCATGACGTGGAGCCATGTGCAAGTACAAAGGTATTTGGCCAATAACGACCATAAACTTCAAAGGGCCATAAATGTTGATCTAGAGCTTCGTTTTGAGCAAACTTATAGTCGTTGGAAAGATATTGGTGAGCACCCACTATCTGCCACCTTCTTTCTGAACCTATTTCTCGCTTCCTGGACCTTATTCCCACTGCTCGAACCCCTGCCCAAAGTTTCCCATGGCTCCTTCAATCTACCTAACTAGTTCCTAATCTTTTTTAGGCACTTCCCAATTATTTTCTATGGCTATGTGCGACTGCTACAACCCTATTGGTGGCCTATTGGCTCAATAAGAAACCCTTTTTTCCCTACTAACGGTTGATTGATGGTTGTTTTTCTAGTTGTGTTGGAGGCGCGTTGGCTGCTAGTGGCGGCGGCTAAGCCCTGGAGACCCACTCCTTCCTTTACTTGGCAGCTAGCTTCCTAGCGCCTGGCTGGAAGCTTTCTCCTACAACCTTGCTGTGTGTGGTTCTTGTGGCCGACGACTTTGTTAGCTGCAATAACCTCTCCTCAACACCCTGTTGTCACCTTGCCCTTTTTCCGTCACCTGGTTGTTGTTGTGTGACTGCACCCCTCTACTGTTGCTTCCTTCTGCCCACCTAGCTCTCTCTAGCAGTTGGCTTTCCTGGCTACTTGTTGGCCCAACAACCTTCTTCACCAATTTTCCTATGAACTCCAACCACCTACTAGCATCGACGACACCTTACCTAGCAATTATTGTGACCTCTACCTGCTCGACCTGCCTTTTCCTCTACACACCCAGCCCACACCTATGCTCTAATCTGCATCCCAGCTGTCAATTCTTCCACATGGATCTATTATACATCCCATGTGACAGTATGAAATAGGATGACCGTAGTCTATGCAGTGGTTGTATGTTGTACAACTGCCTCTCCTTTTTTTTCAATTCAACCTCGTGGACCTGCAGAAAAAAATCCTTCCTGCGCTGCAAAATTACTTTTCTGTGCACTTGGTTTCCTTTTCAAAGATTACTCTTTTACAACAGGTTAATTTATCTTAACCCAACACCCGAAAACTAATTCCAAATAAAATAACTTATTGAATAAGATCACAACTAAGATACTAACCAAACATTACAACATAAGTAAAAATACGAAAACCAAAACACATTGCACATGAAACTTCTGGGTAAAAACCCCGAAGGGAAAACCAATACTTTGAGATGTTTATTATTATGAATCTGGGCCCCCAATACTTTGAGGTGATTGATATTGGTTATAATATCTATTTTTTCTTAGTGCGACCGTGGGAGTCATGATAGTTATTAAACATTTCTTTCTTTATAATATCTTTATATTTTGAGGTGATTGATATTGGTTATAATAGCTATCTTGCCACTCTTTAAACATTGTTTTCTTTATAATCACTTTATATTTTGAGGTGATTGATATTGGTTATAATATATATATTTCCTCACTAAATCTTTCTGGGAGTCATTATAATTATTGTTGTTATCGTGGTTTGGAACTCTTCTTGGAGTCATTATAGTTATTGTTGTTATCATGGGTTGAGCGGATAATTTCTATAAGTTATGTTATGTGAACTCTAAATTTTTATAGCTTCTCAAGCCTTAGACTTGGCTCCACTTCATTCTTGCTTTAACGGTATTTCACTTTCAAAGTAACATCATCCTCTATATTGCAATTCAAACACTCCATTACACATGCACTTACCACCCTCTAAGCAAGTTTGCTCGACAATGAGAGAATCTAGCTTTAGCTTTAGCATTATCTTAAATTTCCATTCATTTTTCATTAAAATCTTTGTGAAAAAAAAAATTCCAAGCAATTTTTTTTTATAACTAATAAAAACAAATCATAGCCACATTCACTCTTTTTTTGTGATTCTCAAATTTTAACTCTTACAAACTCAAATCTAGGTTAGATACTCAATTTTTAACGTTTTCTCTAAATGTGATTAGCTAATTACAATTTTGTTTTGCTAAGGCCATATTTTAGCCTAAATGCTTTAACATATTGATAGAAAGGCAACCTTATTCTAAATTCCTTGATTGGGGATCTTTCACACTAGAAGATTTATCTTTTCTTCCCTTTTTCCTTCTTATTTATATCCATCATGTTGATTGATTTTAGATGGTGGAGATTACGTTAATTGCAATGCATTGTTTGCACTAGGCAAATGTATTGATTCCCTTTCCTTGTCCAAAGTATCTAATTCATGTCTCCTCCTCATCCCTCTAGAAGGGCATTCAGGTGGGGTCTCATTAACCATGTATGTATTGATATTAATAACACCCCCTCCCTAAGAGGGTGCGGTAGTCTTTGTTACCGACCAAACTAGTGGCCTCATCAAGGTCCCTTGAGGTGATAAGGTGGTACCATGTAGGACAAGTTCCCTATTTCATCGTGACACAAGTCCTTCCCTATTCAAGCCCAACTCCTACGCTAAAAGACATTGGGAGGCTTCCCTAACACAATAACTTCACCTAGAAATTAGTAGACCAGTGCATGTGTGATATAGAGGTGAAGGTAGGAGTTAATCATTTAAGCTAACTGATCTGGAATGATAAATAACTAACAAAAATAATGCATACCAACAAAAGAAAACTAATCAAGATTCGTCAGCAACAAAATAGTGCAAAAGAGCGGTGAAAAGCCCTTACCAATTTATGGGATCAAATCTTTGTTATTCCTCTTGGTAATACAATTTCTCTTAACTTATTCTTTGTTGTCCTAAGTTTTATATATGAAAAATATGTAAACAAAGCACAAAATAACAAGAAAAAATGTCTTTTGGAGGCCTCCCACAAGTGCTAAGCACCTAAGATCACTAGATTTGTGGGCTAAGAAGCTAGGGAAGCAAGGTATTGATGATTTCCTATGCCCAAAGCTTTATATCTGCAACAAATTTGTAATTTCCAGTGAATTGGAAATCATTATGCAGATTTGGGGTTCAAATCCCCCTAGGGTCAAAACCCATAAAATTATTCCAACAAAATAATAACTTTGTAGTGGCTGGAAATTGCTTATTTTTATCCTAGAAATTCATATTTTCAATTATAAAATGAATCTGGAAAAATACAAGGGGTTTCTTAGCATAGATACTTACTTGGCAACCCCTTAGGGTGAGGTTATTGTTGGATCAAATGTAAACTCTGCTATAATATATCACAGATCTGTAAAACTCCTCAAATACCTTCATAAAATAGAAAATTAAATGTAGAAAAATAGAGGGTTAAATGGCCTTGGGGTAGAGATAACTCCAGAGACAAAATCCCCAAGGGTTCACTAACTATGAAAGATGAAAATTTAAGAGCAAACTTGGATAATTGTTTTTGGCTTTTTGGATTTTATGTTTGTCTTTAGTTTTTAAAGTGAAAAATAAATAAAACAAGATTGTTTGGATTTTAAAGTAAAGTCGGTTGAAGTAGTGAGGCTTACCTCAACCTTGTTGAGTTTTCATTAGTTTCGTTAGCATTAGATTTACCATAGCAATTTGATCTTCTTTTTGCATGCTCGTTTCACCATAGGCGATGCTACACCATCGTCACCCAACCATCAACACCTACATGTGCCTTCCCCCTAGGTAAGTATATACTGCAATAGAAAGCAATAGTTTATCCTAGGAAACCCTTCTACACAAGGGAAGAAAACCCAACAACTTTTCTTATAGAGAATATCCTTGTCAATGAAATATAACCAAGAACCAGCTCTATCCACTAGAGCAAACCAACAAACAAGAATACTTATCTCTACAAGAGATAACCTAGAAATAATGTTGCAACACACCCTAGCCAGAGTGCTAGAGTGTCTTGCCTCCACTAGCGTACCACTAAGAGATAAACCCTCCACCTGCGCCCTTCTTTCTTCTGCAGTTGTAGCTGCTACTGCAGATCTCCTTCAAACTTGTGCTAGGTACCAATGTGAGAGTGTTTCAAATGAGGAAGGCATCACCTTTATTTATACTAATCTGTCTAGTAACTTATCAAGCAGGGCCGACTTGATTTTCTGGAAAATATATTTTATGTTTATGTTTTTCTTCTAGAGCCGACTTTACGTCTGGAGCATTATAATTCTTCTTTATTATTTTCTATGAGGCCGACTTCTCTTCTGGGATCTTCTTTGACTTCTTGGAATCTCCATCTATAAGAAAAGTTGTCCCGAAGGTGAATACCTCCCGCTGCTACCAAAAGCATCAACACTCCCTCTTAGCTAGGGAGGTATTCTCCATTATGTTCTCCTTTGGTCCTCATATCCCTGTAGTTTATGCCATGGTCCTCAGACCATACTACATTTAGCATCATCACGTCACACATGCCTATAAACAATGTGGACTTATCAATCTCATCTAGGGGCTACAACCCGCTAGAGAACGCTAGGGATACAACCTCGTAGTGTGTATCATCACGTCAAGGGATATAACCACAAGACGTGTCCACTTGGGCTACACCCCAAGGGACGATGGGATACAAACCATAACAACTTATCAGCCCATCGATAAGTGTCATGCTCAACTCAGTCCATCGAGGAGTATCATCACAGGTCAACCCAGCTCAGTGCATCGAGGAGTACGACATGGAAAATATCACAACCACATGGGATACACCCCAAGGGTCATTGGACACCAACCCAGTACAACTTATCAATCCATCAATAAGTGTCATACTCAAATCAGTCCATCGAGGAGTATCATCAAAGGTCAACCCAACTCAGTCCATCGAGGAGTACAACCTGGAAAATATCCCAACCACTTGAACCACACCTCAAGGGTCACTAGGCACCAACCCAGTATGTCGTCACAGGTCAAATCGACTCAATCCATCGAGGAGTATGAACTGGGGAAAATATCACAAATTTGATCATAACAAGTCAACCTAGCTCAGTCCATCGAGGAGTACGGCTTGGATAATGTCTCATGAAGTTGATCATCACATGTCAACCTGGCTCAGTCCATCAAGGAGTAAAACCTAGAGAATGTCTCACGAAGCTGATCAACACAGGTAAACCCGGCTTAATCCATCGAGGAGTACGATCTGGAGAATGTCTCACGAAGCTGCAATCATCACACTCTGAGATCTTCACATAGATTTGGTTATCGTAATGAATCACGGTGGGATCCAACATCTTCCCAAACAATCCTACAAAAATATTCTGAAGCCACATTGCTTCGTGTATTACCATAGATACTGCAATATACTTGGGTTCTGTGGTGCTCAAAGCCACAAAATTTTGTTTCTTGCTACACCAAGAAACTATGGCAGACCCCAAATTGAAGCAACACCTAGAGGTGTTCTTCCTATCCACTGCACTCCCTGCCCAATCAGAATCAACATATCCCTGCAATCTCATGTCAATACTGGAAGCATGTCTCAAGCTAGATCCAATTGTATTGCCTCGCAAGTATCTCAACGCATGCCTTGTATCCCAATGCAACTGCTTCAGTTGACTCATGAATAGGCTAAATTCACTCACTGCATATCAAATATATGGTTTGGTCTTAACCAGATACAACAATGATCCAATCAATTGTCTATACATAGTCGGATCAATCAAGTCTGAATCGGAAGAAGGCTCACTCAACTTATTTAGATTTGACACCATCAGTGTGGCCATGGAATTTCAGTCCAACATCCCAAATCTCCTTAGAATCTCAACTGTATACTTCCCTTGACTCAAGAATATCTTATCAGTTCTATGCCACACCTCTAGTCCCAAGAAATAGTGCATCATTCCAAGATCCTTCATTTCAAACTCAGAGGCTAACTCATATTTGCACCAAGCAATGAGGCTCTCTGTTCTGGTGAGAAATAAATCATCAACATATAGGATAAAAAATTAGGGACTCACCATAAACAACCTTATAGTATAGGTTGAAATCAACAACACTCTTTTTGAAACCCACACTCATCAAGTATCCATCAATCCTCACATACCAAGCTCGATATGCATGCTTAAGTCCATACAGGCCCTTCTTCAACCTGCACATCCCATGAATCATGAAACCATGTGGTTTCTCGATGTACACCTCTTCCTCAATATCTCTATTGAAGAAGGATGTCTTCACATCCATCCGAATGGAGGTGTAGCGAGCAACAAGAGAAAATGTCTCCTCATAGTTTATTCCCTCTACCTGAGAGAATCCTTTAGCCACAAATATCGCTTTGTGCTTATCTATGCTCCTGTCAGATGTACATTTGATCTTATATATCCACTTGGAAGTCACCACAGACATCCCCTCGGGTCTCAGAACAATATCCCACACATTCTTCTTCATGATGCGCTGATACTCCTCCATCATGGCATCTCTACATACATGCTAACTAGATGCCTCCTCATCATAAGAAGTCTTAGAATCAATGATGTGGCCCATCATTGCAACATAGCTCAAGAATCTTTTAGTTTTCGTTCTTTCTCTGAAAGTACCACGGGGAGATGCATGTCCCTCTTCCTCCTGCAAATTATGATGATCACATGCAAGAGTTTTTGGCCTACTGCAATATCTCTAGGAACATCAACAAGATATACATGATCAATTGGATCAATGGGCTCAACTAGATCCCTCTGAACTGCTGAAGGGTGAGGGGGAGAATATGACATCTCCTCATGCTTCTCACTATCAATCTCCATGTAAGATCCTCTAGATCTCCTGAAGGCTACCTCCTCCTCAAAGTAAACATCCATTCTCACCTCAATCTGTCTCTGACCTGGGATGTAGATCCAATATGCCTTTGAATATTCATTGTACCCAACAAATGTACCCTTCCTTCCTGATGGGTCTAACTTTATCCTTTTCTCCTTGGGCACGTGAATGCATACAAGACACTTAAATATCCTAAGGTGTCCAACCATAGGCTTCACTTCATTGAAATCCTCCTTGGGAGTCATGTTCCTCAAAATCCAAGTATGAAGAACACATAGTATAAATATCCACTCAAGGAAGCAATTGTCATATGCCCACACAAATCTGAAAGCACTAGGTCTAAGATCCCCTTGGATTTGTTGTCACTACTCAGAAAATACTGCTTTGCATTCTTGCCAAGAGCACAGCCTCTACAAATTCCATCATGTTCTACACGAAGTGTTGGAAGACCTGTCACCATATTCCCTAGAGCGAGAAGATCTCTATAATGCAAATGAGCAAGTATCATATGCCATAACTCACTTAGACTAATAGAATTATGCATCAGGGCCTGAACTGGTCAAACTGTCAATCTGCACAAATTACTTTTCTGGTCAGACTGTTTTATGTCTCAAACTAGAGACTATCTAATATATTGTCTTCTGCAACCGTCACTATATCTCCTTCTCAGAGCTATCACTGGTGACCTGCCTTCGTGGTAACTTGCTCAGAAAAAGAAACAAGAAAAACAACATCTCCATGGAAACCTCCATGGAATTTAACAATATAACCTTCCCAGAACAAAGTCAACAACCAAGAATATCTCCTAGAGGAGACCGATTTAGCTTGAAATCAATTTCATCTCATATTGATCATAACTTCAATAGATCAAAATGAAACATAAAATTGCAATAATCTCATAACAACTAGAGGCATATCAAAACAATCAAACTGGAGTCTTCACTTCTAGGGAGGGTGCGTTGTCTCTTTGAATGTATTGTATCTGAGATCCTTTGGATCTACATATTGTTGCTTGGACAAAATATCCATTCTCATGTAAGAACCCCAATGATAATGATACAATTTTAAACATATACAAGTGCATACCTCTGAAATTTGTAGCACCATCCAATTTCTCTTCTAATCTTAAGACTTGTGCAACTAGCAACATCAACTGGTGACTGGCATTTGGCAAATGCAATTGGCGATTGCAACTGCAACTGGCATGAAGCAACTGGAAATTCAACTGCAACTGGAACGAAGAAACTAACAATACAACTGCAACTCTCCAATAGGTTGCTCAACGAGCTTGACAAGGTTTAGCTATTGAGCAATGGAAAATTGCAGCAATGTGCTAAATCTCACGATCTTCCTTCTAGCGATTACACTATTCTGAAGGAAACCAACTCTGATACCATGTTAATTTTTCATTAGTTCCGTTAACATTAGATTTACAATAGCAAAATGATATTCTTTTTGCATGCTTGTTTCACCATAGGCTATGTTGCACCATCACCACCCAACCATCGACACCTACACGTGCCTTCCCCCGAAATAAGCATATACTGCAATATAAAGCAGTAGTTTATCCTGGTAAACCCTTCTACACAAGGGAAGAAAACCCAAAAACATTTCCTATAGAGAATATCCTTGCCAATGCAATATAACCAAGAACCAACTCTATCCACTAGAGCAAACCAACAAAGAAGAATATGTATCTCCACAAGAGATAACCCAACAATATTGTTGCAACACACCCTTTCCAAAGCACTAGAGTGTCTTGCCTCCAACAACGTACCGCTAAGAGATAAACCCTCCACCTGTGCCCTTCTTTCTTTTGCAACTGCAACTGCTAATGTAGTTCTCCTTCAAAATTGCATTAGGTATCAATGTGAGAGTGTGTCAAATGAGGAAGACGTCACCTTTATTTATACTAGTCTGTCCACTGACTTTTCAAGCAGGGTGTTGGCACACACATGGGTAGGTTCAAGACCTCGGGTTCAAGTTACTTATTCCAACAAAACCCTACATACATCGACCCTTTCAGCATCACCTGCATGCAGGTGAAGTCTCACCTGAGGTATCTGTTAGCTCCCAAAATGAATCTATCACTATGGTTGCATTTTGTGGTTGATAACATGGCTATTGGTAGTTGTCTCAAATTTGTTTTTGAGTTTTTCTAGTAGAAAGACTTAGGTTTTGATTTTTGTCTTCGAAATAAGACGACCCATAAAGGTCTTCTCTTTAAAATTTTCATAAAATGCTTTCAACAGCTAACGCGTGTTTTAAAGATGATGGTTAGCTGGTGAAAGTGGTGATTTTCAACAGCTAAGGATCATTTCTCACGGGTTGTGCACTGGTGAAAGCAATGATTTTCAACAGACGAGGAGCGCTTCTCACGAGCCATTAGCTAGTGAAAGCGAGAATCATGTGTGTTTTATCCACGTTTTAAAAATCAAACGATGATACACTCAGCTCACGTCATGCAATCAAGTATGATGCATTGGTGAAAGTGGATAATGATGGAGACTTGGGTTTGCACATCTAAATCGGATTGCAAAGCGGATCTCGTTCAGTAACGCATGCTTCACAATCATGGCGTCAGAAATGGCGAGTTTGAATCCATCATCGCAAGTACAGGTGCAGTACTACTTGGCTGACGACATCAAATCGGCTCATCGCTTCCCCAACACGCATCGTTCACAAATGTATGCTAAGTTTTTAATGTTGAAAGACAGATCCGAGTGCTTTCACCAGCGCAAGACCTCGGCCTGAACAACAGATTGCAGTGTTTGGTGTGCAGAAAAATTTGGGATTTTGAATCACAAATGGCAAGGAGACGCAGTGGCTTGTTATTGAGAAAAGAACAGGACAGTCTGCCCTTCCTACAGGCACACCCAAAAGTGCAAAAACACTTCTTAAATGCAGGCTGTATGGAGTACGTCGAAAGGCTACAGAATGGTTGCCACCAATCAACAACAGAATCTTTTTCTAAAACATTTGACGGGAATAAGGCCTGTGTTGGGTCCTTGGAGATCATTGTGGATGAAGCTGCCATCGCTGCAGCGACCAACTTACCAAGATCGGGCCAGAGTTGGTTCAAAACAACTGCCACCAAAAACTTAAATTTCAAAGCATATTTGAAGGAAGAATTCAGGCATAATGCATGGAAGAAGAGCATGCCAGTTTCCCATTTAGAGGATGAGTGGTAGGATTTGTTTAAGGTCATCCAACTCTACATAACCTCAGAAGGCAAGTATGACAAACTGATGTTGTATCACTTCAAGCTCTTAGACCATTTCACAGGTAAAACTCTCCTAAATCTACCTTTGTTCTTGCACAAGAGCTTAACCAAAGTTTGTAAAAAGCTTAGAGCTGAACCTCTAAGCATGAAGAACACTCTTTGCCACTTTGGCCTTATTAAATTGATAATCCTGGAGGAGTTAAGATAGAAGGGAACGACCTGGCAACACTTTCTTTTTTGGGAGGGCTTTGAAACTCAAACTCAGCCCATGAATGAATAGGGGAAAGCAGGAAAGAGGCAATTGACTCCTCAAAGCAGCTCGAGGAAGAGGAGAACCCTTCTAGGGCCTCCAAAATATAGAATCTCTGGTGTGAAATCTCACAGGTCAAAGAAAAAATTGAATTTTGAAACTACTACAGAGCATCCTACAGAAAGGAGAACAAACATTTTAAACCTGCCATACACAGACTTAGAACTAGAGCAAGAACATGAGAGCCCTGCCATCAAAAGTCCTAAACAGTCCATTGAGTTTGCACAGATTTGTGATACCTTTACTCACACCGATAAAGGGGAAACATCAAAGAGCACTAAGTCGAAGAAAACACAGAAAATCAAGCATCTCAAAGAAGTGATCGCTCAGCAGGAGGTCTTAGAGAGGGTAATAAAAGAAAGATACAAGAAGTTGTCTGATAATTTTGTAGAAACCAATGATGCATTTGAAACGCTGGCTCGTGAAAGTGTCAAGGAAAAGAAGAGGAAACAAAAAATCACCAAAGACTATAACAGTCTATGGTGGCTAGCAAAGCGCCTTAAAAGGAAAATCAGAAAATTGAAGCAAAAGCAAAAATCACACCCAGATTTGCAAGTGCTTGCTCAGGTCGCTGTGAACATGCAAGGGATAAGGCGGAGACACATTGAGTTTTTGATGGAATCGCAGTTTTGGAGGTGAAAGTTCATTTTGGGCTAAGGCAGATCTTTCACCAACACACAACGTAATTTTACAACCCGTTAGCTGGTGAAAGGCAGCGCTTTCACCAGCTAACCAATGAATCATAAGGCAAGTTAGCTGGTGAAAGCAGAAAAAGCATTTTTGAACGCTAAGGACGGAGTAGGTCATTTTTCACAGGTTATAAAGAGGTTCCAGAGTATCAAAGGGATAACAACTTGCTCGGATAAGACTCTGCATCAAAGATTCATGGGAGTTTTTGAGAACCACATGCTAAAATGATCTCCTAAAGTATCTACTATGAACAACTGAAGAAATCCAGCTGCCAAGACAGGTGCCTCTGCACGTTTCATAGCACCACAGATTCCAAAAGATGAAGAATACAGATGTCAAATTTTGAGATTGAAGACAATTCGAATGCTAGTTTAGTCATTAAGTCCTTGTTATCAAGTTGTTTAGTTAGATTTGAATTGCTATTTTTAGATACAGATCCAAGTTTTTAGGATCTTAAAAAACTGTTTGTGAAAGGCTATAAATGCCTATCTTTTCTAAGAGACAAGGGTTCAAACTGGGATATATTTTGTGCTACTGTATAGACTCTTTTTACAGAAATAAAGTTCAATTTCCTTTCGTTTTCAATATCAGAAATCCATCTTTCCCTTTATGTACTTTGTTTCAGTTTATTTTAGCTTATGAAGAATGTTATCTCTTTATTAAGCTCATAGACTTGAAGTAAAGGATTTCTTTCTATCTTGCATTAAGTCCTACATTCAGTTGTATTTGGCAATCAAGAATAGTGTTCTTTATCCCCTCCTTCAATTTACTTGATCTGATTATTGTTTCCTGAAAGCACTGTTTCTTTAGATGTATGATGAGTGTCTATTACATTGATCATTAAAGACCCCATTGTCCCAAGCATATTTACACATTATTTTTAAGTTACCAAGCATCCTTAGTCTACAACCATAAGGAGTTTCTTGGAGTGATAACAGTATCTTTATGGGAACTACAAGAACCAAGATTCTATAGCAGTGAGGGAAATATTGGAAACCCACTCTGTCATACCTAGAGGGTTCTCTTCCGCACTAGATCCTTGTTACCCTAGACTCGTTACTTTGTTATATATGCACATATACCCATATTCATTTTATTCGGTGGTTAAACATACAGTCATGGTTACTGCATACTATTATATTATCAACAACATTAAATATAATCATACATTCACATTAAGCCCATGAATTAACATCTAAGCATATAATTCTACATCAGTTTATTGTGGTTCACCCAACTCCGAGATATGTCCACAAAAGGTCGACTTCTTTATTATATTTAAGTGTCTTTGTTTCACTCTGTGTTACAATGGATGCTCAATACTCAACTCTCTTCACATCTGCATCTTCCTTACAATGCTTTGCACTCTGAACTCTCACCATACTACTCTCTCTCTCTCTCTCTCTCTCTCTCTCTCTCTCTCTCTCT
>ML816407.1:233301-247515 GCA_009831015.1 Picea engelmannii | reverse complement strand
TTCCTTTCTTAAGTCAACTTAAAAATATAACTTTTAACTTCTTGACTTTTTCCCCCCTTCAGTGTGAGACTATGACCTAGTGGGGGTGCCCAGGCCACTGAGTCTCCTCATTACCTCTCTAAGAGGTGGGGGACATTACATCAATGATCCTTGGCCTTCCATATACTGGAAACGTTCTGACTTGGCCCTTGAGTTCCACTTGAAGGATATAAATGGGCCAAATCCGAGTTATGGAAAAGAGGAGAAAGAATTCAACTTTGAGAGCAAAGTTACTCTGGAGAAATTATTCACTTCACATTGAGTCTGCATCCCTTTGTCCTTTAAGTCTGAACACATTGTTCAACCCCCAATCTCTTCCCTTACTGATTGATAACTTCATTGTCTCTCTTATACGAGCTTGCCTTTGGTGGAGGATTGAAGTGGTGGAGGCCCATCTGGAAGGAACTTAGTTTCTTGGTTCCGAACCTTGCCGACACAGAAGCATGTAACTTATTCACTTCTGTTGATTATATCTGAAGAGAAATACTCTTTTCTCGTCCAATTAATATCTTGAAAATATTTGAATTATTATTCCATGGGCGTATTTGTTATGAATGTTGATGGATTATGCTATTGAATGTTCTAACATCATATATTATCACCATATTCTTGCGTTTCTTGGTTGTTGAGGACTAGTTGCAGGTATATTGCTTTGGGTCAAGTGCTCAACAGTGGACTTCATTGAACATATGGACGAGGTAGGACTTTTATCTTGTCTTGCTAGCATATTTGTCTATATAGCATACTTGAGATTAGAGTTGATTTCTGCAGTCATTTCCATCCGTTGTGGCTTACCCCTAGCCATAGATATATTTTTCTTGTAACACGAGGTCCTACGGTCCCAAAAATCGAAGGATAGGTGTCAACACCTGGTTAATTCAACCATTGGGGGATTTTTGTAGCAAAATTTTGGGTTCGAAAAAGGGCCAACACCCCGATGGTCGATGTCCGAAGATGACATCAGCCAACGTAAACAAGCTAGTTCCTAGTGGAATAGGTGGTAAGTGCCATGCTTGTAGCCACTTTTGTGCTAAAGGTGACATGTTCTGACACATCAGTGCCATGTCATATGGGCATGATGACGTGGAGCCACGTGGAAGTACAAAGGTATTTGGCCAATAACAATCATAAACTTCAAAGGGCCATAAATTTTGATCTAGAGCTTCGTTTTGAGCAAACTTATAGTCGTTGGAAAGATATTGGTGAGCACCCACTATCTGCCACCTGCTTTCTAAACCTATTTCTTTCTTCCTGGACCTTATTCCCGCTGCTCGAACCCCTGCCCAAAGTTTCCCATGGCTCCTTCAATCTACCTAACTATTTCCTAAGCTTTTTTAGGCACTTCCCAACTATTTTCTATGGCTATGTGCGACTGCTACAACCCTATTGGTGGCCTGTTGGCTCAGTAAGAAACCATTTTGGCCCTACTAACAATTGATTGATGGTTGTTTTTCTAGTTGTGTTGGAGGCTTGTTGGCTGCTAGTGGTGGCGGCTAAGCCCTGGAGACCCACTCCTTCCTTTACTTGGCAGCTAGCTTCCTAGCGCGTGGTTGGCGGCTTGCTCCGACAACCTTGTTGTGTGTGGTTCTTGTGGCCGATGAATTTGTTAGCTGCAATAAACTCTCCTCAACACCCTATTGTCACCTAGCCCTTTTTCCATCACCTGGTTGTTGTTGTGCGACTGCACCTCTCTACTGTTGCTTCCTTCTGCCCACCCAACTCTCTCTAGAAATTGGCTTTCCTGGCTACTTGTTGGCCCAACAACCTTCTTCACCAATTGTCCTATGAACTCCAACCACCTACTAGCACCGACGACACCTTACCTAGCAATTATTTTGACCTCTACCTACTCAACTTGCCTTTTCCTATGCACACCCAACCCACACCTATGCTCTAATCTGTATCCCAGCTGACAATTCTTTCACATGGATCTATTCTACAACCCGTGCGACCATACGAAATAGGAAGATCATAGTCTATGCAGTGGTTGTATGTTGTACAATTGCCTCTCCTTTTTTTTCAATTCAACCTCGCGGACCTGTAGAAAAAAATCCTTCCTGCGCTGAAAAATTACTTTTCTGTGCACTTGGTTTCATTTTCAAAGATTACGCTTTGAAAACATGTTAATTTATCTTAACCCAACACCCGAAAACTAATTCCAAATAAAATAACTTATTGAATAAGAGCACAACTAAGATACTAACCAAACATTACAACATAAGTAAAAATACAAAAACCAAAACACATTGCACGTGAAACTTCTGGGTAAAAACTCTGAAGGGAAAACCAATACTTTGAGATGTTTATTATTATGAATCTGGGCCATCGTCTTGGGATAATGACCCACATGAGGAATACAAAACAACAAATATCCAAGCCTTACAAACCTCAAGATTAATCCTTCGATCTTGTTGGTTGGTTGCTACCTTCCTTGTTGCCCCTTTGTTCCTTTGCTCAAACCCTTCCCTACACACTTGGATGAATGTCCTTCTCCACCCAATCAATGAGATCTCACTATTTCACTATGTGTGTGTCTCTCATCCTCGCACATAGGATGCCTTTTATAACCTTGAGTTTACCCTAAATCCAAAACCCTATATCTCCAAAGTGATCAAGAGTTGAGATCTAATCTCGCATTCACTTGAGATATAATGGTAACTAATAATGCCAAGTACTTAGGAATTTAATCAAATTAAACTCACATTAATTACAAAAATACATTCACTTTATTAATCACCTTAATAAAGTGAATCTCCTAAGTCTTGAGAGGTAATAAAGACGAATCCCATATGTTAGACACAAACCGACATGGAAGTGTATGTCTGATGCTACAAATATCAACAATTCCAAGGACAATGGACCATACAAAGCTCAAAAAAACCTAAAAAGGATCTCAAGTAGCACGCCAAGTCCTTCGAAAGACATGATAATTTAATTGAAGTATTGCGAGGAAAATTAGAGGAACAAGGCTCAATTTCTAGCTCTCACGTGGAGATTATTATGGGTGTTATTCTAACTCAAAAAAATATATCTAATTCCTTAAAGTCAAAGTGGCTAGATTGCAACAAATTGTAGCTTATCTTATCAAGCAAAAACATAATGGATTTGACATTCCGACTCCTTCCTTAGATATTGAACATGAACTACCAAGAGGAAAATTTCTAGTTTAAGAGACCAACAAGCCACTCTGACAAAGGAAACCACTATGACAAAAAAAAAAGTAAACAACTCTAAATGAAATTCATTAATGATCCACTAGCTTAGTTATTTTCAATTATGTTTTTTAAAGTAATTAAACTTTTAAGCATCTTCTATACACTCCACACCTATTAGTATCATAGCCCCATGATGTACTACTAGAATTTCCAGGCTTTCACACCTATTAGTATCAAAGCCTCATGATATACTACGAGAATTTCAAGGCTTTATGTGTTTTGTTGGACAACCCTTCTTTTTGGTTTCTAAACATAATATTTCTCTATTGATTTTTTTTTTTTAATTATACTCTTTACTGGTTTATTTAATATTAATATTTTAATTACTATATATATATAGATAAATTATTTGTATTTTTAATTTTTTTTTTATTATTTTTTAAGAATTTGATATTATGTCAATGTAGTCATCTCACCTTTGTTAAAATTCATTTATCAAATAAAATCAGTAAAATTGTAATTTTTTCTAATAAAATAAAACAATTTGAAAGAACGCTTAACTCTCACTACTTTAGGATTATATAATTTATAGATAAAAACATTAATGTATATTATCCCTGGTGGACCAAGCTTATACAACTAGTCTCTTTCCATGCTTTGTAAATGAGGAGGATACTCTTCTCTTCGATCGACCATGCACTAAGTCAGAGATTTGGGAGGTTCTAAAACACTTTGCCAAAGACAAGAGTCAATGCCCTGATGGCTGGACGATGTAATTTTTTACTCAGTTTTTCGATTTACTTGGTGATGATCTGCTAGAACTTGTGAAGGACTCGAGGATCAGAGGAAAGGTCCAAAGTTTCTTAAATTATACTTTTCTGGCGCTGATTCCAAAGGAAAATAAGCCTTTGACCTTTGGAGACTACATACTCATCGCGTTATGCAATTTATGTTATAAACTAATCTTGAAGGTGATAGCAAATAGATTAAAGCCTATTCTCTCGAGGTCACTGTCAAGTGAACAACTCGGCTTCTTAAAAGGCAGGCAGATCTTGGACGCTATTGGGACGACACAAGAATGTCTACACAGTATTAAAATGAAAATGATTCATGCATTAATATTAAAGTTGGAATTAAAGAAATCTTATGATTGTGTAAACTGGGATTTTCTAAGATTGATTCTAATTCAAATGGGGTTTAGTTTGTCCTCTATAAACTAGATCATGAGTTGTGTTGTCAGTTCTTATTTTATTGTTCTTATAAACGGGGAGGCCTCTTCCTTCTTTCGTAGTGATCGTGGTCTTAGGAAAGGTTGCCCTTTGTCACCCTTATTGTTCATTTTTGTTATGGAAAGTTTTAGCATGTTGCTGAAAAAGCCCAGAATGAGGGAATTTTGTCGGGGGTGAAGGTTTCTAGGATTGTTAAAATTCTCCATGTGTTTTTTGTGGATGACATTTTAATCATGTCAAAGGCCTCCTTGGAGGAGTGGTTAGAGATAAACACTCTTCTGAAGATGTTTTTTGGTGCCTCGGGCTTGAAATTAAACATGTGCAAATCTACTTTTCATCACTCGGGTATTCAAGGGGAGTTACTGAACAAGTTTAAAGAAGTCTTCTCTTTTAATTTTGTTGATTTGGCGGAGGACTTTAGATACTTGGGATACTTTTTAAAAGATGAAAAATTAAAATTTGATGACTGGAGATGGCTCCTTTCAAATCTAGAACACATAATTGGTCATTGGTGCAATAGGTGGTTATCCCTTGGTGGTCGTTGTATTTTGATAAAATCAGTGCTGGAATCACAATCAATATACTGGATGGCTCTTGCGGCGGTCCCTAACATAGTGCTTAATAAATTCGTCAGATGATCTATGATTTCCTTTGGTCAGGAGGTGGCTCGGATTATCACATCCATCTATGCAGCTGGGAGGTGATTGAAAAACTGAAATCTTTCGGTGGATGGGGGCTTAGAAACATTTTCCATTTTAATTATGCGCTGGCAGCAAACGCTTTGTGGCGTGTTTTGACAAAGGAGGGGATATGACACAGGGTGATTAAGGATAAATATATACCCTATTTTTCTATCTCAACCTGGCTCATATCGGCTTCGACAACTCAACCACTGGCCTCATAGACCTAGAAAAACCTTTTAAAGTCTCTTCATGTTATCACTCATGGGTTAAGTTGGTATCCTGGAAATGGGAAATCTATTTTAATAGGCCAAGACAAGATTAAGAGTATTGGAAACTCTTCTTTTCTTACACACGATCTCTTATTAGCTCTGAAAAATAAGAATATCAAGTATCTCTATCAAGCTAGGGCACAAAAATTGCAGGGATGTTTTTTTGCTCAATGGAAAAGTATCTTGGATTTGGGCCTTTCGGGTGCTCTAGAAAATGAATGGAGCTTCTTCTGTAAGGTTCTAGTTGGATTGAGGGTTCAACTCCAACAAAGAGAAGACTTTCTAATCTGGACTGGTGGTGACAACTCAAGATTACTATCTATTAACAATGTTTATAATGCTTTACAAAAAACAAATTGGCAGCAACAATTAGTTGGTTGGAGGAGGCAGTTATGGTATTGGGATATTGCTTTAAAGATTACATTGTTCACATGGCTCATTGTGGAGGACAAAATACTCACTTGGGATAATCTTATAAAAAATGGTTGGGAAGGACCAAGCCTTTTCTCGTTGTGCTCTCAGGCTGCAGATTCAGTCTTGCACCTTTTTGCTAAGTGTTCATTTACTCTTCAGGTGTGGCAAAAATTATACTCTACTCTTCATACAAGAACATCTTGGGAAGGTGACACCTTATTAGATTGTTATGCTAGATGGAAAAAAAAAGAGTGGACTTACAAAACCCTTCCCTCCTTGGCCTGCTGGTGTATTTGGCTTGAAAGAAACAAAAAATTCTTTGAAAATTGTAATCTTTCTTTACAATTGGTGGTTCTAAAAACTTTGGGATTGCTAAAAACCTCTGAAGATGTGGGTTCTCAGAAATGGAAGGGTCCTAGGATCTTAAAGACTCTTGTTTTTACTCTGCCCAATGTGGGGTGGTTTGATGGTGCAACCCAAGAAAATGGGAATATGAGTGGGGCATGAAGTGTTATAAAAATCAATGAGGACACTAGCTACAACTGGATTTTTAATTGCGGCCCTGGTAGAAATTCAAGGGATGAACTTTTAGGTGCTTGGGTGACTTTAACTTTGGCAATCTGCCTGAGACTATATCAACTACAAGTTTTTGGAGATTCAAAAGTTGTAATTGAGTGGCTAAATTGCAGGGGAAACTTAAATGCTACCGCTCTTTTGGGCTGGATGGATAGGATCATGGATCTAATCAAATATTTCAGTACCATTAGATTTGAACATTTACTGAGAAATCAGAATGTGGAAGCAGATGATCTATCCAAAAAATCTCTACAAGCTCTGGAAGGGATGGTTACATACAACAAATGGATTGAAGGACATGAGGGCCCTTCTTACTACCTCCATCTCTATTAATGATCTTGGCTCTTCTTTTTGGAGACAATTATTTATTTTTGAAGTCTTTGTATCTTCTTAGTAATCTTTTGCGGTAAACTCTGTGTTGTTCTCAAAAAGATGCTATCTTGTTTGATGTGAAAGCTCTTTAGTATGGACTTGGTTCACTTGCTCTTGTAGAGATGAATGTTATATTTCCTTTTAGAAGGAACACCTTTTGGTGTGATATGGAGTTTTTGGTTGGTTATCTAGTCTATGTACATATACTTGAAAACACTATATATTTTAATATATTGGGAAATTTTCTGCTGGAAAAAAATATTGATGAAGTGAATAATAATAAAGTAATACAATTTATCAACTATTTGTAATTTGTAAAACTACTTCTATTTTATTTGTTTTTAGATTTGTTATTTTATTTTTATTGAAATTCACTATCATTAATAAAATTGCAGATTTTGATGATAAAATAGATTCAACAACCTAAAAACTTTCCATTTTTGTTGTTCTAAAATGGTTATTTTCTCAAATAAAAATCAATTTTATTAAGCCCTATTCCTATATTTATATAAAATCATTTTTACTTCATTTCCAAAAAAAAATCTTAACGGATTACCCTATTTGTTATATTTATACCTATGCTAGGTATACCTCATCCGAGTTTATATTAGTAGTGGGCTTCATGGCTTCCACTTCTCAATCAATCAATCAAATAAAATGACCAAAGCTTAAAACGAATTCATGGCTTCCACTTGTCAATCAATCAAATGAAATTACCAAAACTTAAAACAAATATTAGCGTTTATGCATTGGCTATCATTCCTTTGACAAGAATGATTTTCACACTGATAAGACTTTAGGAAAACATAAGTTTCTGGACGACTATTTCAAAAAGGAAAGTGCAGATCCAACATAAGTCAAAGGGAAAGCCTGTGAAGCAGCTGAGCTGAACTGACAGACAGGGATAGACTAGGCCATCCATCCGCTCTTCCGCCAGAAGAACGAGAGTACTTCACTGTGTGAACGAATGCAATTGAAACTTGAATGGTTGATTGCTATGGATATATATATTTTTTTTTCCATAAATTTTAATGAATTGTAAATAAACCAGTATAGACCCATTTTAACTCTAGTTTTAATAAGAAAAAAACAAATCTAAGGAAATGTAAACTTTTTCTTTTACACTCTAAAACTAGTTAAGATTTAATTTAATTTGAATATATATATTTGTGTATGTTTCATTTAGTAAAATATTTACAATTTTTTTTTATTTTTATTTTTAACTATTATTTAAGAGTAACACCTACATAATCACACATCTACCTAATACTGAAAGAGGAGGAAAATTTCATCTTTCAACAAAAGAAAAAGAAATGAGAAATAACAACCCAAAGGAGAATGAACAAGAATGGAAAAAAACTGAAACGGAGAACCCCAAGCCCCCTCCTCCTCAATCTGAACACCATGAAGTACGACATCAGTACTCGAAAGAGATCCAGGGACAATCAATGGGTGACAATAATACCTCCTCCAGATTTCCTGGCTATCCAACCACTGTACTTGTGATAAACATCTCCCATGAAACAAGGTGTGATTGAGCCATGCCTTATCTATTATAGGCATCTGCATGCTTTTAGCACTAGCACATACTACAAACTTGCTTTCTATTTAAATGAAATTTGAGTAGCAGACATTGAACATAGATTACACACAAATAATATTTGTATTACATAATTGTACTCAATTACAACATATTTATATAGTTGGTCTCAGATTCAACTTATTCCAAACATAAAGATATTTGTTGAGAGAATCTTTCAACAACTTCCAACAAATCTCAAACCAATCTCTAAACTCAACACACAACATTAATGGAAGTATTATCTCTAACACCCCCCTTTAATGCTTACATTACACAACTAAATTACAAGTCATAATATTTTTCATTGTCTAATTCTTTGTCTGGCTAGTCTTCATTAGCACTTACACCCACTCTGCAATCTCACGGTTTAGGCTCTTTCTTCACCACATCTTCGAGCTTCCCACTTGACTCATTTAAATTACAAACGCTTCTGACCATCATTGACATACTTGTAGAACTGACTCTTCTTGACCTCTCGAAGGACAATCTCGATATTGAATCATCCTATGGATACACTACCATCTGTGAAATCCCCCCAAGAGAAAATTTTAATAGTTATATAGGAAAGTTATCTGGATACAGATATAGACATAACCAAACTAGTGACCAACTTGTGGCAAGGTCGATGCTTCCACACACACTAGCTTGAAATATGCTACCATGTTCTTTGATTGGTTCTTTATCATATAAAATTTTAACAAACTAAAAATAGGATAAATAATTTTTAAAATATATATATAATTTATTTATCACTAACTAATCACTCGTTGTCTCTTTTTAAACTTAATATACATTATATTTTCACGGCTATACCTTTTTGTCCACGCTTTGAATAATGCCTCTCTTGACGTTAGGTTTCTTCGAGCTGAGATGCAATTGCATTGATAAAATCTCATCTCTGCGTTGTTGATTCAATAAAACAACCATTGTGACTCTTTGATTCTTCAGTAATGATTGTAGAAGCAGTTTAATCTAACGGTGCCTCTACTTGGTTTCCCAGGTAAGAAATTCCCAGAGTTGTGGCTTCTCATTCTCCCACGCAGAATTGTGGCTTCCTTTCCACTTACACAACACTTAAAAATTCATTAGCACAAACACTTCTTGAATCAATGTAATCATATGTATAAATACAATATGTGTTGTCTCAAGATAGACAAACTACCTTGATCACACAATCACATGAATATCTCAACCTCACACTATTCTAGCACTCTTAGTTGGATATAATCTCTCTCACAACCAGCTAGACCTAACCAAACTCTCTACATAGATACAAGTAGTTATTACATATTCTAACAGGCCCCCTTAATGACTACTTGTATTAATCACATATTCTAACATCATTTGACTTTCATTGCTACCACACGACTTCCATTGTTTTTTATTTACTGGGTTTTCTTTACTATGGGCTTCTCCTTGGAACTTGTTTCTTCTTCTCTTCTGTACCTGCATAAAATTGATCACTGCAAATCATTGATGTCCATATAAAAGGTAATCCATCTACCGAGATACATGGGCGCCAACCGCTGTACTCGCCAGTGCTCTAGGAAAAAATTCCACCTACATGGTTCATCAATGCATTAAAATTTCTCTCTATCACAACTTGGTCCCTCAAACTCGATATTATTTCATCTCACATTCCCCCCCTTAATTGAAGATCCAAATTCTCCAATTCAACATCAAGTTAGCATACGAGTACACCTGCCACCCTCGTACCTACCCTAGTGGTTAATTCCACAACTTGATGCAGGGATACACCGTGCAAATCTGCACCACAACACATATGCCTGAATAACAGGGCTTAAAACAACCTGGGGAACTAACATGCCTATGATGAGGCAATACAACTTGGACAAAAAAACTTTAGGGTGCAGGTACAACTAATCATACACCCCCTACATCACATATGCCTCACTAATTCAAGTACAATAAGCATTCAAAAATGCTTTACATCAACACAAATGTTACCAACTATATGCCCAAAATACAAGCCCATTTACTTTGCATCATCATTGCTTCTTCTTTGCCTCTTCATTTTGATTTTGCATGGACTTTCCACATCCTTGTTCAATATTTGTCTTGAATCCTTGTTTGCTAGAGTAGTTAATTCTAACAAAACAAGTATACCCCTATTGAGTTATCTAATCTCAATAAGATACAATACATTCATTGATTCCAAGACATGCACAAAATAAATTCTTACATTACCAAAGCATGAAAGGTATTTTCACCATTTTTTCCCACATGTCATTGTAGCTACCAATACGCTGGCCATCACCTATGGAGCCATGTGAAACATAAACCAGCGCCAGACCAATCATTTCTTAGATTTTGCATAAGCTAAATCAACACAAGTACCAAGTTCCTTCCTACAAAATCAATAGTCTCGTCTGCGTTCCATTCCTTCATTATTCACATCAACTATAGTTGAATTGCCTCCTTCCAGAGTCTCGACCTCTGTGATCTGTAGCATGCTTACAACCACATTAATGATCTGCCAATGGAGGAACCGTGGCTCAATTCCCACCAAATCGATAAACATCTCAAGGGTCTCTTGGGTCGTGGCCACTCATTCCTATTTAGTGCCTCAATGAGCATCAACATCATAGTGGGGATAAGTTCCTAGAAGCGCTCACGGTCCGAGCTTATTCTCTATGATAATCTTCTCCCTTCAAGGTTGTGACTGAGCGCACAACCCTCTCTCTCAAAGCGATAATGGGACACACCTCACATGAAACAATGGACACAAAATAATAACAATACACTCATATTCTTATAATTTCAAATTTCCATGTGTGTGTCACAAACTCACACTACAACTCTATTCTTCCACAAAACTACCAAATTCACCTATAGGAGCAATGAGATTCGAACTCTAGACCTTAGAGAGTTTACAGGCTGAAAATCCACTCAGGTGCATCTCTACAGAATTCAAAACCCTGATTGATGGCATGCTTGAGCGATCGTGCGAGGCCGAAGTCACCAAGTTCTCTCTCGTTTAATAAGCAATTGTTCTAGTGATAAGAAATACAAACTACAAGCCACTAATTAAACACACAAATTAACAATCTATTCTCTACATGTTCCTGGGCACTCCCATGAGGGAGTTACGCCCAGAGCGCTCAGCTCTTATACCAACTTAAAAATTCATTACGCACAAGAACTCCTTGAATTAATGTAATCATATGCATAAATACAATACGTGTTGTCTCAAGATAGACAAACTACCTTGATCACACAATCAAGTGAATATCTCAAACTCACACGCTTCTAACACTCTTGTTATTAGATTAATCGGTAAATGCAGACATAAACAGATCTTCCTAGATCCCACTGGAAACTAGAACAAACTAGAACAGAATGCACACTTTGCCTTAAGATTCATTATCATATGAACTAGTTTAATGAGTTACAAGAGACGTACCTTTTAAACGATGCTTGTGCTCGCTAGTGTCATCTTTGTAGCTCCTTCCTTGATTTTGTAGAATAGTAAGACTATCTAAGAACCATGAACCAACAAAGATACATGTATTCTAATGAAGTCTATGTATATGATCAATAAATTATACAATAGAAGACAAGATGCTTATATAGGGAAGAAATGCATGACTGTATTAAGTGAATAGAAAGTGGAGAATACAACCCATGCCTTGATGTTGCAAGGTCCCCTTTCCATGGCTCTTTTCTCCAACACACACACACCTTTGCTCCAATGCCTTGAATGAAGAAGATTCACAATCTGACTTGAAGAACTAAAGCAAATCTCTCAAGCATAATCTGACGTAGAACTCTCCATACAATTCTTAGCCTATTCAACCTTCGCCTTTTCCATGAGAGATCCCTCTTTATATAGTGTGAAAGAGAGATGGATGAGGAGATTAGGATGATCCCACCAAATCAGAGAAGCGAGTAAGATCCAAACCGATTGGAGGCCACCTCATCTTCTAGAAGATCCCTTTCTAGAACATTCGTGAAATTTGACTTTTCTCATGCTTTAAGCATCGTCGCACCCTATGCATATAGCAACATGCAATGTCGTCACAGTCCAGGTATAGTGCAGGATGCGATGATTAGGCATCGTCACACCCCATGCATATAGCAGGGTGCGGCGACCTTCCTTCATATGGTTTTTGGCAAAGGAAATCAAATTACTTTTCCCATGGAGAAAGTATGTTTTAATATTTTTAGGGAACATGAACACATGTTTTCAGGTGATCACTGAGGTGACCAAAATAATGTGAAGCAACTCTTAGTTGGAGAGAATCTCTCTCACATCCAGTTAGACCTAACCAAAATCTCTACATAGATACAAGTAGTTATTACATATTCTAACAACAACTATGTCAAGATTGCATGATAATCACCCACAAAATTTCTATTGATAGTTCACACATCAATAGATCTACGCTACCCATGAACGATCAATCCGTGTGCGCCAAGCAATCTTGGAGGTGAGTTAAGCAATCTTCTCCTTCAAGTGATGAAGGCTCATATCCACTAGCACATGGTTCCTTTCTCTGTAGAGCAATTCACTCACACAGTAAACTAATAAAAAAATAAACAATTCGTTCTCCTACGGTACAAGGATCAACTCTCACATCTCTTTTTCACATCTTGTACTCAATTACAACATATTTATATAGTTGGTCTCAGATCCAACTTATTCCAAACATAGAAATAGTTGTTGAGAGAATCTCTCAACAACTTCCAACAAATCTCAAACCAATCTCTAAACTCAACACACAACATTAATGGAAGCATTATCTCTAACACTATTTTCTGAAATTTTTGTAAACTCTCATTGTATATCATATCACATCAAGATGCCATCACTCTTAACAATATTCTTAGTATTCTTTATTCTAGCTTTTTACATATTTTTTTATTAATGAAAGGATTAATTGGTTATGTAATGAGTATATTTACTTGTTAATTTTGATTAGTGGTGAAGTGTGTATGCTATTTATTAGATTTTTTTCCAAATCAATTGAAACTTAAATTTATATTTGTGAAGTGTGTATGTTATTTATTAGATTTTTCTAGGAATGAAATCTCTTGTCACACAAACAAGGAGATCTTATACACCAATTTGATGTTTAGCTTGGCTATGACCTTAAAATTATATTATTATTATTATAATGAATAAATATATATGAAATATCAAATAATTAGAATGACTTATACCGCTATAAAATCTCCTTTCTTTTAGCACCAACACTTTACTTATATTCATTACAATTACATCACTTAGCACTTCCTACCATGGCCCTACTTTTTAACTTTCACTTGAATGGAATAGAATAGAAAGAAACTACAACTCAAAGGAATTAGGTTATATCCTTGTTTAGGATTTAGTAAGTAGGTATTATTTTATAGTTCAGAGTTTCAGGGTATTTCAGCAAGCTAAATCTATTTATGCATCCAAAAATACAATTTAAACAATAAAAAATAATGATTTTTTCCAAATGTACATCCGGGAAAAGTATTCTAAACATTCTACCTTTAGCTCTTTTCCAACTATTTTTATTTTTGAGGAGGATTCAGCTAATGGACTTTAATGGACTTTATGTAGTCAAAGAAGCCTTGCCCTCCTTCCTGCGCCAATCACAGAGCTAAAGGAAGGCTTCGCTCTACTATTAGCTTGAATGAAAGGGATTGATCTTGTTTGCTTTTCTTGTTTGTTTTCTGAATGGACTTATAATCTCCTCTGCACATAGAGATCGTGAGATCGGGGTAAGCCATTGTTACCTCTTGGATGTAAGGATCTTTTGCAACTGCTTACTTCCAGGGGGAGGTCGCCCACAGTACGTACTGTGTATCAACTTTGAATCGTTAAAAGTCCTGTTTTAGTTGCAGTGCATCCTTGCATAATATTTAAAGTAATTTACTATCACA